>JAVYIG010004453.1:0-161718 GCA_035222895.1 Strongylocentrotus droebachiensis
ATACCCGTAACAAAGAATGATACATGTAATACTGTTGATAATGATGATGATAATAATAATAATAGTAACAATAATAATAATGATAATAATAATAATGATGATAATAACGTAATAATAATAATAAAAGATAATAACAATACTATTTTCGAATTCTACGCAATCGTACATTTTCAATAGTGTTGTAAGTCCATTTACTTATTCTATTTTCTTATATTATTCCACTACGTAAAAACGATTTATATCCGTGTTTCTTTATGAATATGTCATTGTACATTTGCTACTGTGTGTAATATCTATCTGTTTATATTATTTTCTATTTAATTTTTTCATGTGCTTTATGTAATGCCAACAACTGAATTTCAAAATGGACCAATACATTTAATCTGAATCTGAAATTTAGTGTGCTGAAATTTGAAAACCGTGCAGGTCGATATTTCGCTCAGTGGTGGTTGGGGGGGGGGGGGGGTAGTGAGCCCCCTTTTTGTAAAAGGTAAATTTCTGGTCACAATTTTTTTTTTTTTTTTTTTTTTTTTTGGGGGGGGGGGGGCGCTTGACCCCCTGCATCCGCGCCTGCAAACAATCGCCTTTTTAAAAGTTGCTTCTGTGGATACTCGTAAGAGACAGTCCAGTCACGCCACATGATTAGAGAATGCCCTCGATCTCTACTTCACGGCGAGGTCAGCGTATATTACCAGCCCTACCGCTATTACCCTTCCAGAAGAGGCTCCTCACCATGACACCTAATTCAATGTCTGCTGCACTTATCTCATAATTCTAGGAAGACAACTGTTATCCCTGATTCTGACATTGGCCGAGCCAATCTGCACTTATACCACAAGATCTATTTACACTCTATTTCCATATTTCATCTTTCGTGTCTCTTATCTAAAGACTATCTCTGATAGTGTTACTGTTTCCCAGTAATTTTGTGCACTCGCACAGTTTTGCGCCAAAAGGAGAATTTCATTAAGAAGAAGAAAAAAATGAAGGAGAAGAAAAAGACGAGGGCGATCTGCTTCCATTCCAATGTTGGTAAAAAAAAAATGTTGAAATTATTTCCTACCCTACTAGGCAAAAATCTATTTCAACCTCTTTTAAAACTATATGAAATATAATTAGGTAGCATAACAGTTTAACTATGATCTGTATTATGGAACTCACTTCCTATTGATGTTATACTCGTTCTGTCAGTGTCTCTGTTGTTAAACGCAAACTGAAATTACATTTACTGAGTAATTGTTCTGAAAATATTGAATGTTTAAAAACTATGTCATCACATTTTGGTCTTGCTTCATTTTCTATGATACCCCCACCCCCTTCCTCTTTTCCAGGCTGGCCCTTACCTTACCAACATTTCTTCATTTATTAGCAAATTCGCTTAGTTCTGTTTTGCTCTATTGTACTTTTTCTTTTTTCTTTCTCTCTCTCTTTTATTCATTCCCCATCATCATTTCCCCTACATAACTCCTTCTTTCTCAACTTTTCTTTCTTGTTGTTTTGCGCTTTCGCTCTCCATCCTTTTGTAATTATATATATCTTCCCATTTTCTTCTTTTCATATTTACATCAATCTATCTCTTGTGTAAATATATATCCATTTGTAATTATTTCTAGTCTTATAAGGTAGTTTCGTTTTTATGTTTTTCTTCTTCGAAGTAATTAAAGCATTCAGGTATCGTATTCTTTTTGGGGACCTTGCTCTAACAAGCCCAGCTCATAATAACCTCTCCTCTTTCTTTCATTGTACAGAACATGATCTTACATAAGTAACTTTTTATAGAATTTCTTTTGTTAATGACAAGAGTTGTATGTTGAATAGTAATATTGCACTTCAAATTATGATCGTTATATTGATACTCTACCGTTCCTGTTACTTTTGTTTCTTCAAATCTACGTACAAATGTTTGTGAAAGAAGAAATAAAAAGAACTATGAACTATAAGTATATTTTATTTTCTGATAATAGACCCTTCAATACAGCTGAAATTAAATTAAGCCAGGGGATGGGAAGGGTGGGTAGTGTAGTTTCTGGGAATATATATATATATATATATATATAGTTGTTGTTATGATGTTAGTCAATTATGTAGGCACTCGGTTTCATGGATTTTGTCCATGTTATTATTATTTTCATTGATTAATTAATTAATTAATCAATTTATTGTAGTTATTTTGGGACCCTGAGGAAGAACAGATCAACTTGTCGGTTGATCTGAAGCAGGATTGCTCTTCAAATATCAAGTGGCTCTTCTTGTCATATTTAAAATATTAGACACGTCTGAAATGTATGGACGGCACTTTCACTCCACATGTCTATGTAGTCTCATGTCTATGTATTTCTGTGTACAGTGCACTTTCAGCAAGGCCGAGTCACTTTCTTATCATTTTGATGATTTTGGAAGGTCACAGGATTACAGACCAATAGACACCTATACTGCATGTGCTACATAATCATCCTTTTCCAATCGCTTTCATAGCTTCTTTCACACAGGCTTTGACAATGAAATCACATGACCTAAACTCAACTCTACCTCTGAAACTAATGTCCAACTGTACAATATATATCTATCTGTAATTCATAAAACAAAGAGGAACATTTTCAAACAGATCCAATCATAAGTTTTGTATCTATTCCTTTGTTATATTCTTCATTAGTTTGACATTACATCAATATCATATTCAGAATACATTGAATAAATCAGAATCGAATTTAAACGCACATATTTTTATGCCATTTCATCATTACTTACACAAAATATTTCCAATATACAAAATATATAATAAAAACATACAGAAATATTCTTTTTCAATTAGCAAAATATAAAGCATCAGAACATATATGTATATCATCATATAATATAAAAGTAATATCAGCTGATCAATTTCAATGGATCTTTGGAATTCTCTAAATATTATTGCAATTATTGGAAATTCTCACCGCTGTGTGATAGTTCTTTCCATAGAGTTTGAAATCATACAAATACACTGTACATACATGTAAGACATGTAAGAACAAAAGACACCAAAAAAAGGCATCCTTTAAGAAAAAAAATTCATGAACATAAATCACAATAGCAAGACATATGATATAATTTCCCTTTATAATGATCCAAAGTAGTTAAAATACATACATTTGCATCTATAACATGACTGTCTTCAAGTTGTTTTATTTACAATGAAATATAGCTCTACATAGAAAGCATTATTTAAATGGAAACTATTATTGTAGTGTTACTAATATTACTATTATCATTACTATTATTAGTAGAAGTAGTATAAGTATCATTAATATTATTAGTATTACTATAGTCATCATCGCCATTGTCATTATTATTATTACTATCTTTATTATTATTATTGCAGTAACACTTGCTAAATTGAATGCACATGTACACAGCATCATAGAGTTACAAATTTTATTGCATAGGAAAACATGCTTACGTATGGAATCACAAGTCGCCAATTTGAGTACTGAATTGGCAACAACTCACATTGATTTAATGATGCCATTAGAGGTCCGTCCTCAGATGTAAATAATATAGTCTAATTGCTCCAAGTCTCTAAAAACCTAATTAAAAAATATGATACACACACACACATGCACACACCAACAGATAAAAAAAACACCCACAATCACACACACATGCCCCTCTTTAGTTTAAAGATATTTCCGTTGAGGAACATTTTTTACCAGGCGAAGTAAATTGTATGCACTTCAGTAGTAGTAACATTTCAGAATATCTATAAACATTCCGATACAAATGTACACAAAAATAGATCTACATGCCTTGGAACAATAATATTCAAGTAAAAAAAAGAAGATACACAGCCACAGCACATGATTTCTGTTTTCATATTTCAGTAATCAACAGTGTCATGGAAAATATCAGCATGATGGTCTTTATTAATAATAATCATAGTAACTCTGTGACCAAGATTAACAGCTGATGACACAACATTTACTTCAAACAAACAGACAAATTCATCAATGGTTTTCCTCTGAAATCAGGCACTATTGTATAATAGAAAATCAAAACCTAAAGCACACAAAATAGCATTGTCTTGCTTTAGGTAAAGTACTTGCACAACACCACATATCAATTATAAGTATGAATATAAACATCTTTTTGCAAATATTTTATTTAATTTGTAGCTGTTACTTTTGACAAAATGTTTTCTAGTTTTAAACACTTGACTTCTTTCATTGCTTAAATGCAAAATTTCAATTAACATAATACATAACAATACAAAAGCAATAAATCCATATACTATTAATTCTAAACACATCTAGACTGAACGAGTACAAAAATAAGAAAATAAGAAGAGAAAAAGGCATTTGACTTTATATTTTGTACTTTTTTCTAACGGAGAATTCCATTTAAAGAAAAGGAACAGGACAATCAACAATATTCTTTCTGTTTTGTGTGTCTGACAAATTCACAAACGGAAAAATTTCTCTTTTAATGAGTCATTGTCTAATTAAAACTTCTGGACTTCAAATCATTTTCAACTAAGCCAAACGATCGTGTGCTACACCTTTGAATATGAAGTAACACCACCGGGTCTCCATGATGAAAAACTCAATGATTAAAATAATGAAGGGTACCTTAAAACACAAAAAATAAGTAGATACATAAAGATATAATATCCCTGGAGGCAGTGGAAGAGCAGCAGTCTCGTTATCAGGAGGTCAAGTGTTTGACACAAAGTCAGTACGCTAGTGTCTAATATCTAAACAGACCACATTTCTAGTTTCCCTTAAAAATCTGTTCTCATTGAAACTTATAATAAAGGAACCTGTACATAAAGACCATCTACCTGTAAAGACATTTAAGTGTCTCCTTTGAGTGGTCTTTACATACAGGTTTCACTGTATATGTTTCCTTGGTAGTCATGTAAAAACGAACTGCAGCTTCAGGCTAAATCATACCATCTATAGGTGTGTTGATTGAAGGAAGGCTAGTGCCACTCAAACGCCACATGACAGATCAAGAGGTAGATCATGGCAACAAAGGTGGTGCAAAGCATCATGGGAAATCCGACCCTAGTAAAGGAAGAAGATTCAAGATTTAAGGTTAAAGATTTATTGGAACATATATGTTCACAAGCCAGAGTGTTGAATTGTGAAAATGTTTTACGGAAAGAAAAAAACGTTTACAATATACAAAAGTAGAATTACCACAAATATATATTAATTACCAAGTATTTTAAATATAAAATGAATTAGTGTAAAAATTTCCAAATAAAAGGACAGTTATGGGGGAACTTTGATCTAAGCTACGCAAACATTATACCTACATCTTTTAAGTTAGTAATTGTCATAACAAATAAAATTACAAAAGACTAATAATTGGTTCATGAAGAGATTAAAACAAAATTAAAGCTGAAACATCTCGTGAATTTGAAGTAGATCATATGAGCAGTGATCTATCATCATCAGTCATATCAGAAGTTCTGGGGTAGTATTCTGAAAACAATGTTAGTCTTGAATGTGTATATATAAAAGCTGACAATGGTAAAAGATGTCCCTTGTAATGAAACTCACTTAAAGAAGTCATAGAAAGTAAAGCCATAACCATGTTGATCGGCTATCCCAGCACACACCACGTTGGCTGAGGCACCGATGAGTGTTCCGTTGCCTCCTAGGCACGCCCAAAGGCCAACGCCCACACTAAGGGCTGCAGAGGGAGCCCTAACTCCTCTCGCTCCGCAAGGTCAAGGATAATAGGGGATCTGATAAATATGGAAATATAAAAAGTGACATGGTTGAAATCTTCCAATAGGAATTTCTAATTCAGGAGCCAGTTCCTTGACCCGTCATGAGTCTATGTTTTTGACATACCATTTAAAGTCACATAGAAGTCAGCTCTCATGGGGAATTCGACACCGTTCGGGTGTTTACCCAATAACAGGTGTTGTCAATCACCAGGGTTAGCCTTGAGTTTTATGACCATTAGACTTTATGTAATGCTTTGCTTTTCCTTTGCCCGAAGATTCTCTGAGCATGCTCCGAGAGGACTAGGGGGTAATTCTTGACTGGCCAACGGGTTTGCTGTGTGCAAATATGTACTCCCATTAATTGTATTTCCACCAAGTCTGGTGTCAGCGAATTACGGCCTTCTGCACACGGAAACTGACTACCCACTCCCTTTAAGCATGTGTTGTTACAAGGGGTTTGAGAAACTGGCCCCTGACTGTCAAAAGCACAAATGATATTAAAGTTCGAGAAAATCTACACGTAACTGCAAAGGTACTCAAAGCTTTTACTCAGAACTGTTAAAGTATGAAGAATAATTCTCAATTACAGCTAATCCATTTGAATGATAAAAGATCATAACTATGACCTATAAATCGTTCCAAAATCAATCTGTCTCATACATTTAGGATGAGCATGCAGTATAAATTTTCTCATTTTCGGTCAGATAAAGGTAATATATCGAAAATGTTCTTGCAGTGATTTACCAAGTCATATCTGAACCAGCCTTTACCAATCATTTACACTTTAAAAACGATTGCTGCAGCATACAAACTGCCTTTTCCCATGTCATGGTGCAAGCCATAAAAGAAGTGAGATGAGTGAGATAGAGGTATCTACTCACCATGGCCGTTGTGAATGGTATGTTGTCGATGAAAGATGAAGCTAAGGCTGACACCCATAGTATGAGAATAAGAGCTACAGCCAGTCTCGCTTCTGGAGGCACATCCTAGGGTTAAAAACAAACAAGAATTTCGGTTTTCTCAGCAAGGCGCAATGGCGCAGTGGTAGAGCAGTGGTCCTGTAACCGGAAGGTCCCAGGTTCAAAACCAAGACCATGCACTAATGCCCCTTTGCTAAGGCATTAATCTCATTGCCAAGTCCCTCATAGAGGACTTAAAGCCATCTGGTTGCTTACTTACAAGCATACACATGCTTTCTTAGCAGTCAGGAAAAAACATACAAACCATTTTCTTACTTGACGCTTTGACTTTGAAGTGTAGCGGAGTAAAAAATGGCCCCCTTATTTGCATACTTTCAAGAACATTTCCACAAAGTATGACCCATTTCTGGCTCAAAAATGGATACAAAATAACCGCATTTAGGCTTATTGAGTACACAATGACAAAAAGTACCCTACTTTTGCAAAAATGTGTACACCATATTCACTACGTTTGCAAAAATTGAGAAAATATGACCCCTTTGTTTGAATTTGTTCACTCTTTTAAACAAAAAGTTTAAAAAAAGGAGTTTTTATTGCTTTGATAAACCATAGTGGATACAAAAAATAAATTGACAAAACATTGACATTGATCCGGTAACTTTGTCTCAGATTCTGAAACAAAATCTTTGATTTAACTCATGCTGCAATGATAATTATAAATCTTTAGGTCAGTCAGGAACACCATGACTTTTACAAGCCGATCGCCTGTCTGATTATTAATGATTGGAAATCAAAACCAAATTTTGCGTTATTCTAACAGTTTTTTAACGGTTTTCATAACACTACAGTTGGGGAAAACGAGTATGGAAAAACCCATCACTCAAAGATTTTTACTTTTTTGAGGCAGTTCTTGGTCATTTTGAAGCGCAAACAGTGATAACACGTAGGGCAATGCATCTCAGATTTATCATTGTTAAACGATGCCTTTATATGCAGGGAAAGCAGGACACACTTACCTCTATGATACCAGCCACAAAGTTACCAATGTATTCAATCAGACCAAGCTCTGTTAAACCCTGTATAATCAAAACAACGTGACATAATGATGATGATGATGATACTAGTAATTTTTTTCCTTCTTTTAAAAACAATTCTTGGAATCAACCATCATCAAAATGAAGACCTAGCTCTACCAAAACAAAGAAAGTTGCAAAACATTCTCAATATCATGCACATCCTCCTCCTTGCCCCCTCCCTTCGTCTCCCCTCCTCCTCCTCCCCTCCTTTACAACATTTCTTGATACCCACTTCCACCACAATGAAAAGAGCTGCAAAGAAGAGCAAAGTTGCCATTCCACACGATGCATAACATTCTCAATATCAAGAACATCTTCCTTCCCCCCTCCGCCCTTCCTTTTTGTCCCCTTCCTCATCCCCTCATCCTCCTCTCAAAGGTCTCCCCCATTAACAAATATAAAGACCCACCTCCATGATAAAAGAGCTGCAAAAAGGGACAAAGTAATACATTCCACATTATGCATAACATTCTCAATACCAAGCACATCTTCCTTCCCCTCCCCCTTCCTTTTTGTCCCCTTCCTCTTCCCCTCATCCTCCTCTCCCCCATTAAAAAATATTAACACCCACCTCCATGAGAACAAAAAGAGCTGCAAAAAAGAGCAAGGTAGCCCATTCCACACGATGCATAACATTCTCAATATCATGCACATCCGCTAAAAGAAGGATAGCTACTGCTCCAATAACAGCTATCCAACCTGAAAAAGAAGTTGTTGGAAAATAAGAAAATGTACTTTACAATTCTCTTCATAACATCTGGATCCTACAATTCCCTGTAAAATGAGTCCATATCACATCACTTCAAAATAATACATGCATATACATCAATTCAATTTCTAGTTGTCTTCTTTAAGAAACTGATGCTGAGACTCTTAACAATACCGTAATTATAATCAATACTATCATAACAGTTTGTTTGACATTGGTTTACTTTTTTGTTAAATTATCACAGTAATAACATATTTTCTGGGGTTTATGACCTGTGATCTTTGACCTATTTCACCAAAATCTATTTAGTTCATTCCTGCTTCCTCACATATACCTCATCCAAGCTTGGTTTGATTAGATTCAATGATTACAAGTTATAGCATTAAGGTTGTATTTTCTGGTATTTTTGGACACCTTTATGACCCTGTGAACTTTGACCTTTTCCACTCTAAATCTAATCACTTCATCCTTGCATGCTCACACATACTTCATCTGTGTCTGGTTTGGTTTCCTCTAATGCTTTTCAAGTTATCACAATAACAAGTTATTTTTTCTGGTATTTTTCGGACACCTTTATGACCCTGTGACCTTTCACCTTTGACCTCTTTCACCCAAAATCTAATGGCTTCATCCTTGCATGCTCATACATATTTCATCTAAATTTAGTTTGAATGGCTTCAATGCTCTTCAAGTTGTCACCGTAATAACATGAATTACAATTTTCTCAGTAAAAATCCATATAATCATAACAATCATGATAAAATAAACTTACCAAGATCTAAGTAAATGGTGTCTACTACTGAATGAATGAAGAATAAGAGTATTGTGACCAGCAATACGAAGCTGCATTTCGCCAATAAGACATGATCTGTGATGCGGTACTGCAGATAAAAAGAAGATGGATATTAACAATCATGCAGTGTTTATAAAGTAAGCTTCTCTATGGCACTGTACAAGCAACCTTTAAACAAAATGTAAAGTAAATACAGTGTATAATACAGCGTACATAGTACTACAATAATTTAAAAGGTAAATGTTTTGTAAAAGGTAAACATGCTTATAAAATGGCAACATTTAAAGTTTTCGACAAAGTTTCTGTATAAATATTTTTCCCCTACATACATGACTTTCAGTAATATGCAGCAATAGGCGTAGGATACCAGTGATGCCAATTTAAAGAAGGAACACTGATCATTCCATTCCTGTCCTGCATACAGTGTAGGTTAATCACCAAGACGTGTCATAGTTGAGTTGTTTATTCACCTGACTGGGAATGCAAATGTGGGTTCGAACACCAGGGAGGGGGGGGGGGGGATGTTTCACAAAGACTAAGATCATCTTTAAGTTGGACTTAACTATGGCAGGCCCTTCATGCCACTGGTTGCTCTCACCATTGTTTTCTCAATTATGATCTTTAGATAATATTTTTTCCTTCAATTGAGAGACCAATGCCAGTAAATGAAAATTGTGGCATTAATGGCCTGCCATAGTTAAGTCCAACTTAAAGTCGATCTTAGTCTTTGTGAAACACCCCTCAGCACGACAAATATATCCTTGAGCAAGGCATTTTATCTACATTGCTGCTCTCCACCCAGGTGCTAAACGGGTACCCGGTAGGATGCAAAGATCAATGCGAAAGGATAAGCATTTGTATGCTCGTAAAAAGGTGACTAATTGGAATGTTCCCCGGGAGTGGAGAATGTGCACTGGAATGTGTGGAATAGTAATTGAATCAAGTGACCAAGGTAATGATAATACTGTAAGTGCTTTGGTTGGTTGTGTGTGTGTGTGTATTTGAGTTTTTACAGAGGCGTATCAATCAGATATGATTATTTACGTCTAGGGACCGATCTTTAACGTCACCATCCGATAGACGTGACTCAGATTCGAACCTGCATCCTCGGCTGAATCAGTTTGTAACTTCCATTGTTAGCTGGATTACAGGCGCACACCCACAAAGCCTGCAATCCGTCAACTAGTTTGTATTAAACTGGTTAAGCACTTTATAAGGAACATTTCTTACTATTATAACCAATGCATGAGATTTTTTTAAATGCATCGAGTTGACATTATATTTACCCTTTGTTCTAAATCTTGCAGTTTTTCCCTCCAGTTGACATCTTCATTAGCAGTATGTCTGAAAAATGTGAAACCAAAGATGGAAAAGACTTTAACAAATATAATAGTTCAACATAAACCAGTTAATTAAAGGTAATTCTGATTTCTGGCTGAGATGAGAAAAAGGTGACATTAGTGTTTAATCATCTCCTGTAATAAAACGGGTTTTCAATTTAGGTAATTGGTCAAATGACACCACATGACCCTGCACAATTTCCCTGTGCAAAAAAGTCTTCATCTGGCGCGTACAAGGAGATTGATGTGCACACCTAGACATATTTTTGTGAATTTGACGATAACTTTTCATCAGGTCTTATCGCACATGTCTTCTACATATCATCAGCTGTCCGCAAAAATGGCCAATACTGTCATTGACATTACATGTGCATTACTCTTACAACCTTCTCGAGGGCAGCAGATGATATGCAGCCCCTATGCCCAGTCACTATTAAACAATGAAACCTCTAAAACTGAAAATTCGAATTATTTTCAGAATACTACCCTAGTACATCACATTCCAGCATAGAGGTGTTGCGGTCTAGTGGATAAAAAGACTGTGATCCACAAGGTACAGGGTTCAAATACTTGCCGCAGCACTCTGGTATTATTGGTAGGACGTTAATTTACATTTATCACACTTGAACCAGGTGTGGTGGTTTGTGGTGGTATGTGGTGGTTTGTGGTGGTTTGTGGTGGTTTGTGGTGGTTTGTGGTGGTTTGAGGTGGTTTGTGGTGGTTTGTGGTGGTTTGTGGTGGTTTGTGGTGGTTTGTGGTGGTTTGTGGTGGTTTGTGGTGGTTTGTGGTGGTGGTTATTTTACCTGGCTGCTAAGAAAGCATAAATGCTGGGAAATGGGTACCTGGTAGGATTTATTCCTTGAATTCAGCAAGTGTAACAGTTGGCAGAGCTAAAGTTTGGGGTAATAATATTCACAGTCCTTAAGAAGTACATAGAGACTTTATATCATTGTAATATGTGATATGTGCTATACAAGAATAGAATACCGGTAGTATTCTTTTCCTTCCTTCTATTATCAATTTATCAATGGGAAATGGGTACCTGGTAGGATTTATTCCTTGAATTCAACGAGTGCTACAGTTGACAGAGCTAAAGCTGGGGTAATAATATCCACAGTCCAAAAGAAGTAAATAGAAACCTTATATCATTGTAATATGTGATATGTGCTAAACAAGAATGGAAAAGTATTTTTCTCCTTCTTTCTATTATAATCCGTTTCTGCCTTTACCTCTGTTCATATATTTGGTTTCTGAGTTGTGTTTCAAGTTGGGAGACTTTCTGGAGTAGTAAAGCTTTGACTGTATTCTCTTCTTTGGACGCTACCATGATCCGTACTGCTGCCCGACGCCATATCTCAATCTCATGCTTCAATTCTATGGAGAAAAGATGGGAATTAAACAAAATGTGTATAAGTAGTTGTAGAGAATGAAGATTAAAGAACTGGGGAATGAAAAGTTGCAAAAGCCCTACACCTTACAGTCAATCAGTTTATTTTAATTTCCTACAGATGAGGTAACAGCTCAATACAAGTGTTTGTGTCGATCGAGACAACCTTGACTCACATTCAAAGTGTGTTGAAACCTGACAGATAATCACCCCCTGAAGGTAGGCCCAATATTTAGAATATTAGGTGCGCAGCAACAAGTGTTTGCATTAAAAAAAATCAATAGAAGATGCATGCCTTCAAACATGCAAGGCTAGACAATGGATATGCACAAAACGTAGGAGCAATGTCATGTTAAAGATAAAGTAGAGTTCTCATCATGCAATTGCATTGTGAAAGAAATGTTGTGGAATATTGATCAGAAAAGGTTGATCATCTAGCATTTCAGTATTGGTGTGTACTGCAAGGTTCTGGAATCATCAAAATGATAACAATATTTAGAATGCTTTTCAGTGAACATTTTTTATCTGATGTTTTTCCACACTTGCATAATAACAATAATAATAATAATAACAATAATAATAATAATAATAGTCCACAAAATTGTATTAAGTTAAACCGAAAATGGAAATTCTTTTTGCCCAATTGATCGTGAGCCTGGCAGCCACTGAGCAGCGCCAGATCGAAAAAATTATTTTTCACCTCTACCCAGAACTCAACCTTCTCTTTAAGCCTGCTTACCTCTGATAGCTTTCGGCTCCATAGAATGGAGATTGATGCCTCTATAGAGCAGCCTTAGGGCTCCATACCCTGCGATCATACAGAAGACTATCCCCAAAGCCATATGAAGTGTAAAATTTGCAAAGCCTATGCCCTGCGGAGGTAATATAAACAGAAAATTCAATTCAATTCAATTTTATTTCATTCAGTTAAAAAGACAACATAAATTCATATAACAATCAGCTTTATAACATGAAATACACATTACGAACATATTGGACACGGACATAAAATAAACTAAATAGGTTGCAACCTGAAAGGAAACATAATCCTTATATAAAGAGTCACCCTATTTGAAAAATTATACAATATACACAAATAACAAAAATAGAAAATGAGGAAAGCAATTGATGGTAGTCCGGAGGGTGGTTTTTAATCATGCCCCGACACCAGAGGTTCTTAGTTCAAATCCCAGTCCAGTACATGCCAAAGGCAAAAGTGCAAGCATGAGGAACGTGAACAAACTTCTGAGTATTCAACCCATTCTAACAATGCAAAAAGCATTACATTTCATGTCACATAATCTTGGGTTCCCTTAGGGGATTCAACACCATGAAGGATTCATCCGAAAAAGACATTATAAATCATTAAGTGTACACTTCACTTTAATACAGGGCTTACATTATGCTCATTCCTTTCACCAAATCAAGACAGGATTTTTTAAAGGGCTAAACTGCTCACATGCTGCTTTTCAAATTGGCAACAATAACAACTTCTTTTCATGCTACACTAGCTGCTCTAATAAAATATAATAAATCTGAAAACAATTGAAGGGCAATCCCAGCCTTGTAATAAGTTGAT
Organism: Strongylocentrotus droebachiensis; assembly: GCA_035222895.1. NCBI lineage: Eukaryota > Metazoa > Echinodermata > Echinoidea > Camarodonta > Strongylocentrotidae > Strongylocentrotus > Strongylocentrotus droebachiensis. Next base: position 13,521 of record JAVYIG010004453.1, read on the forward strand.
TCGTATGAAAGCAGAAAAAAAAACAGAAACAGAATGGCAAAAGTTTGAAATGAATCGGACCAATAGAAAGGAAGTTATGAATGTTTGAAATATGAGATCACTAAGTCTATGAAAATCTCAAATTGGTAGTTCAGATTGTGATGTAGAACGTCACACGTGGATAACTCTCCCATTAACCGTGTACAAAAATATCATTACTGGTAATTTTTGTTTTTCTTGTTAGTTCCTTCTCCCTTGGGGCACTACTCAAAATATATTATGGATAGCATATCTTTATAGGTCCTCTAAAAAGAATATGTAAACGGGTAAAGTTTTCTTGAGGCTGATTGCTATACACAAAGTATTTTTAAGGTAATAGGTACACTTGAAGGTATTAGTTTTCCTAGAAAAACACATCAATTTCAGTTTCCAGTCAATGCACGATGTTCCATGTTCTCCATGCAGCATTTTAAGAGCTAGTCACTGGAAGCTTTCAAAGGGGCAAAAGAATGGAAAAAGGGAATAAATGAATGTAAAGCATGTAAAACATGAAGGCTAGAGATGGAGGGACTTTCATGCAAACGGGAGAAATGACAAGAAGATTAATATTACAGACAGACAGATATGTAGACAACAAGAATAAAACTAAAATTACACCTCTTCCTGTTACCATATACCTTGACCATTACAGTGCCACCAAAATTTACAAACAAGTTTCACAACTAAGATTTCACAAAAACATGTCTTATCAACATCTTTCATCTTGATACAAATAGTTTTTAATAATATCTTACTTTAAATGAGCCCATTATGAATTTCAAGAATAAAAAAGAAGCTCTTATCATACAAACTTTTTTTCATTGTAAGACAAAAAGTATTCGGTTACATTTTTTGGTGGTTTATAATGCCTAGAGCACTGTTATGGTGGATAACTGACTAGCACATGGCTATACATTAATTCAGCACTAACAGAGAGAAAACATTTACAGGAAGCAATCAAAGAAAATATCTTCCGCTTCTGTATCTTAAAGGTCCCATGCTGTTTAATATACAACAGTAAAATGTGGCCTTTAAGTACCACATTTTTAAAGAGGTATCACAAGTCAAGAGAACGTAATTACACTAGAAAAATCAGCTTGTGAGTTGACTAGTAAAGTGCTCGTATGCATGAGTGGAAGAACATACACAACAGATGACTGTTACCGGTAGTTAACTGCCATGCAGCTCTTGCTAAGGGAAAAACCCTCAACTATTAAAGTCTCCTACCTTTTTCTTTGGGGGGGGGGGGGAATTTATTTATCTTCTGATATTTCTAAATCACATTTTTATGTAATTTTCACTCCTCTACCAATAGCAGGAATAAAAAGATGTATGCCCGGAAGTCTCAACTGTAGTCTTTTAGTAACACCAAGGTTAGACCGTTAATACCAAGGTTGTACCGTTCACACCAAGGTTAGACCGTTCACACCAAGGTTAGACCATTAACACCAAGGTTAGACCCTTAACACCAAGGTTAGACCATTTACACCAAGGTTACACTGTTCACACCAAGGTAAAAGACCGTTAACACCAAGGTTGTACCGTTCACACCAAGGTTACACCATTCACACCAAGGTATAGACCGTTAACACCAAGGTTAGACCGTTAACACCAAGGTTGTACCGTTCACACCAAGGTTACACCGTTCACACCAAGGTAATAGACCGTTAACACCAAGGTTAGACCGTTACACCTAGGTTGTACCGTTCACACCAAGGTTACACCGTTCACACCAAGGTAATAGACTGTTAACACCAAGTTTAGACCGTTAACACCTAAGTTAGACTGTTAGCGCCAAGGTTAGACCATTAGCACCGAGGTTACACCGTTAGCACCATATCACCAACATGCAATACTAGATTAGTGGATAAACACAATTAATTCAGAACAAAGCAACACCAATCTATAGCACGAAAAGGAAACATCCAAAGCTAGTAGAGCATTCACTTGGGAAATTCAAAATGATCATCAAATACTCACCAATATATAAGGATACCTGTTTTCCTGTCAAATTGAATCAATTCAGTGATGTATACAAAGATGTCATGAATAAATATGGATGAGTAACACTATTTCTAATACTGTCATTGCATTATGTCGTGCTTAACATGCAACATTTATTTTACCAAAAGGTGAAACTTCATCAAATTGATATTGTTATGAAAGGAACCTTGTTATTAATTACTATGTTGCTCAAGGCTTTTCATCGGGGATGTGGGGTTGGGGTTGAATTAGGTTAGTGTTGGGGTTGGGTGCGGAGAAGGTTACTGGTCCGGGGTTGGAATTTGGAGTTTGATTAATGTACTGAATCGCTGAGCAATACTAGCAGGAGCAGGTGTTGTAGAAGCACAATTATATATTATATAATATATGCCGGTATACAAAACAAATTGGAATTTTAATACCATAATGTTATTACGCATAATGTATTACGTCTAATTCTACTTCGTCACTGATGTATATACTTTGTAAAAAGAAACTGCAACTCGGCTATCGGGCGGAATGTTTTAAATGAATTAAACCATTTAAAATAAATAAATAAATGTCTTTTTGAAGCAAATCAATGATGCACACAGACAAAGATGTCATGATAAAATCTGAATGAATCAACTGTTGAGCTCAACGTGCACAAAATGATAACATAAAGTGAGATTTCATAACCTTAATGTAATAAAGGGGACCATGTTTTAACACACTCCCTTTGACAAACGAAAATGACCTTATAATGAAACCTTGCTATACCTGGGCCCATAGCGTAAAACTTACCATTGATAGTAAATTTGCCATCAATGATAACTGCCATGGTAACAGGGCTCAACAGCCAATCAAAATCAAGGTTTGCATGGTAGTTACCATTGATGGCAAAGTTACCATCAATGGTAATAAGTTTTGTGCAACGGACCCAGAGCTTTAAAACAATAGTGTAAAAGGAAATGGAACCTGAAAAAGCTCTTGCTAAAACAGGACTTTGCCATCATAGTGTTCATCAAAACAGGTTCCATTGTAATATTATTCCAAAGAATTTTAAATTAAACAGAGTATTACACTTGAAGATAATACAAAAAAGCAAAAAAGCTAAATGAAAATGAAGGAAGATGAAATAATGATGACATTTGTCATGAAGAGTGCTTGAATTTATTACATCTTTTCATGTACAAAGGATTGAAGAAAAAAATTGTTGTAAAATCATTTACTGAATATGAATTAAAAAAAAATATCCCATATTTTATGTTTTCTTGACATCCTGAAATATAACAAACTTATAATGTTCAAAGTTGTCATGGTTAATAATATTATAATAAGTGAGGATGACAAGCATATATTAAAGATAAACTTGAGTTCTGGTAATGATAGAGAATAAACAACAAAATTGAATGTTCAAGATTGCAAATAAATGACATGTGCCAAACGATTTTGGTAGAAAATGTATAGGGTCCGAGTAATGAGCATAGAAAGATAAGAAAATCAAGGTAAGTATCTACAAATGAGAGGTTTTTTAATAATTTTTTTTATTGAAGATGATTTCCAGCAAGTTTTTGTGGGGTTCTTTTTATTCTACTGCATTTTCTACTGCAGGATTAGCAATCAAGAAGAAAATTATAGTCATGTTCTCTTGACATTCAATGCCCATACCAGCGCTCAAGACTAACTAATGTATTCTTTTGCAAAATGCAGAAACAGAAAGGTATTTATTTTGGAAATGTCTTTCAAATGAAGAAAAAAAAATGGAATATTCATAATAGGTTGTCAATTGGTGGCATTTGGAGACAATACTCACTGCTGCTTCGATTTCAGAGTTGGCAACAATGATGACATTTGGAGGATCTCCGATTGCCGTGGCCGTCCCTCCGATGTTCGAGAAAATTACCTCGGCTATCAATACGTGTCTAGGATCAATGTTGAGTACCTCGCAAAGGCTGCAAGAAAAACAAAAAGAGAACAAATAATGAATGCTCCAGAGTTCAATATGACAAAATATATCAACTTTCAAATTCAGAATTTCCTGAGTAACGCGATATTTCATCAAGACCACAGGCCGAGGTTGAGGTAGCAGTAGTAGTAAGATATTGACCGTGGAGAATTGCCACCAGAACCCACAAAAATTCCAGGAATGAATATGACAGCCGATTATTAAATGCGCATACCATATTTGCCGGCGATAAGGCCGCACCCCAAACTTTGACATTACAAAGAGGGAAAAAAAAAAAAAAAAAAAAAAAACGGACCATTGTACCATAGTGGTATTGCTATTTTACCGTTTCTAGTCCCATACGTGCAAATTCGTGTTGGTTTTGACTTTTGTTTTTTTAATTTTTTTTACTCTTTCGTCGTAAAGGCCGCACCCCGACTTTTTGATATTTTCTCTTCCAAAAATACTGCGGCCTTTAGGCCGGCAAATACGGTACTATTATTAAACATAAGACACATTATTTATCATTAACTCTATAAATTGACACAAAAACATGATATTAATTCCAACCAGCTCTAACATTAAATGACTAACAAATAATGAGTAACGAGCACATTAATCCTCCATAAACTTGCACTTCGCCAATAACAAAGGTCAAGGTAAATTTTATCTCACACACCTGGCAAGTATCAGAATCACAGAAACATAGAGCAGCAGAAGTGAGAGCAAGAGGCCCTCACACACAGCCTGGCGGAAATCAATGGAATCGATGGATAGCGCCGATAAACTCAACAACAACAAACAACAACAACAGTGTAGATCAGGTGATATGCAATAGACCAATCAAATACCTGATAGTGACAGGAGTCATGAGTAGAATGGTTGTGACGTTGTCCAGGAAGGCAGAAACGATTCCCGAGAAGAGACAAAGAATGGTGACCAGTGTCCAGATCTTGCCTTTAGCCCACTTGTAGGAGAGCAGGGCACAGTAGTCAAAGAAGCCTGTCTCAGAAAAGATGGCTACTATGGTCATCTGCAAAGAGCAAATGAATAATACTAATAATAACAAAAACAACAACAGCAACAAAAATAATATTATAGTACTACTCCAACTACTACTACTGCTACTACCACTGCTACTTCTACTACTGTCAGTATTTAGAGAGGAACCCCTTACGACCCTAACCCTATATCATCAATGAAATAAAGCCAGGGGGTGTTTCACAAAGATCCTAAATTGAACTTATCTCTAAGTTGGACTTTAAAATTATGGAAAGCTGTTAGCATCTTTGAAAATATTTTGTTAAAGTTATTTTAAAAGGCATAAAATGTTAATTCAAATCATTCTTATTTTCATATATCAAGGAGATTTCATGTTCTTTATGTGGAATTCATGAAAAGTCTAAAAATACTTGAATTTTCGCTTTTGAGTACATTCTATTTTATGGCTACAAATGGCTCTCCATAATTTCTAAGTCCAACTTAGTGTTAAGTTCAACTTAGGATCTTTGTGAAACACCCCCCAGAAGCAATGGTCACCAAAGCAAAGATGGGGGCATCTCCTACTGACCATTCCCCAGAGTAGAGCAAGAACATCATAGTCCAACCAGGTCATCACTTCCTCTAGAGGTGGACGTTGGTTGTAGCTGGTCAACACGGCTAGCGTGGCAAAAGATCCTAACATGGCTGCGGTGGTCCTGTGTATTAACTGTCAACAAAACAACAAAGAATAAACAGACTGCTACACTTTCCGAGTCTCTATAAACAATCTTTCTCCTCCATACCTTACCTGTCTTATTCGTGCAAAAGACACATAAACATGGGTTCTCGTGGTGAATTCAACACCATTCGGGATTCACCCAATAACAGATGTTATCAATTACCAGGAGTTACCTTCACCCTCATAACCAACAAGTCTAATGTCATGTACTGCATCCTCTACCAACTGCCCAATAAGAAAGGTTCATCATCGTAAATTCCCTCACCTGAAGAGCTCCAAGAGACTGGGGACTATTTCTTTGTGTACCATCAAACTTCACTGTGTGTGAGACGATCAGCACCCATTTTATGGTATTTCAACCAAGGCCAGTGTCAGTGATTTATGACATACTGCACATGGAAACTGTCAACAACACGTCCTTAAACACTCCAATTTTAGACTAAGATCCAATAACATTACAATAATTCATATTCCAAAGACACTAAGCCATCGCTGGTAAGCAGGTATTTATAGGCGACTACTCCAGATAATAAAACAATTGATCAAATTTTATTTAAGAATGCAGGATCACTAGACACCAGCATAAAACATCTAAAAAATACATTTTTTGTTTAATGCCCACTTATCAGTATTTGCCTTTCATCTTTCTTACTCTGTCCAAGTTACATGTAATTACTTGATTTGATATTAAATTTAATATTACATATTCGCTGAAGCTCTCACAAACATGAAATATTTTGTATACTAGCACATACCTCAAAACCGATCAGGACATAAACACCCACTAAGATAATAGCTGCCCAAATGACCTCTTCCTTTGATGACGAGGGTAAGATGGTATGTTCGGTCTGGAGGGTCACCAACTCATCAATGTTGCTCTCAAAACTCACCTCATAACTGGTATTATCACCACATCTAAGAGATGAAAATTGATAAAACAACAGTTGTCAATTAAATAATATATGATGCAGTCGAAATAATAATATGAGACTTAATTGTTAGGCGCCAAACTGTACAGTTATAAACCCCTAGTCCAGTTAAGAATTACCCCCTAGTCTCTCGGAAAGTCTTTGGGTGAGAGAAAAGCAAAGCACTACATAAGGTCTAATGGTCATAAAACTGAAGGCTAACCCTGGTGATTGACAACACCCGTTATTGAGTAAACACTGTAACGGTGTCGAATTCCCCATGAGTGCTGACTTCTATGTGTCTCTAAATGGAAGTCAGTGCAGCAGTGATTGGATCTCATCTCGCGTGGTAGGTTAGATCGTCTCGAGGGATGATGATGTGAGAGGATCGGGCAAAGTTACGTCTGGAGTAAGATTGTCATGAATAGTGGAAGTATTGCATAAAATAAAGTGCTTTACACATCAACTCATCCATGAAGCTCACAAAACGATGCAGAGTTTACAGGATAGACAATCAAGAGAGAGAGAGAGAGAGAGAGAGAGAGAGAGAGAGAGATTTGGATTGAGTGGGGAAGGGAGTTCCAAAGTCGGGATGCAGCAGCAGTGAATGCTCTGTAATCCCAGCTCTGTTTGTTCAGGGTGCTTTGAGCATTGTGGAAATGGAGGATTGGAGACCAAGGGGTTGTTTCACAAAGACTAAGATCGACTTTAAGTCCATCTTAACTATGACAGGCAATTCATGCCACTGGTTGCTCTCACCATTAAGATCTTTAGATAATATCTTTTCCTTCAATAATGAATTATCCAAAAATTTAAATCCTGTAGATTTGAGACCATCATTTGTACGTCCATTGAGAGACCAATGCCAGAAAATGGTGAGAGCAAAAAGTGGCATGCACTGTCTGCCATAGCTAAGTCTAACTTAAAGTTGATCTTAGTATTTGTGAAACACCCCCCGTAGGTGAAATTGAAGAGGGATGAAGGAGAGAGGAAATTTACAATGCTATTGTAAATAAAGTTTTTGTATTCCAAGTATATCAGCTGAATTACCCTTCTTTGACATCAGTAAATTTCTTCTCCTTTGCTTCCCAGAAGATGCTTTTCGATAGGGGATATTCTCGAATGATGTTATAAACTTCTGAATACTCATGGCAGATGACGCCCTCTAGTGCTAGGTCCCTGCCAACCAGTGTGACTGTGATATTCTCTGTTGAATTGAGGATGCCCAACTCAACGATAGGGCCCTTGAAGGTGACTCTAATAATGTCGTTACCGCCAAGATCTCTAATTTCTGATACTGTACAGAGGTTAGGATTAAGGAAAAAAGCACTGAAAAGAATTTCTTGTGAGGCCATTCGGAGTTTTCAGTACATTTTGTTTAAATGTTCTTCGGATTCAAGAAGGCTTTGCCATTTCTACATAAACACGACATGTATGTCATGATGTTTAGCACTCTATGAATAATTGTCTGTTTGGAGCCAGAAGGGCATTGAATTTTACTGTCTTTTTGACTCTGAATAGAAGATTTATAATATGCAAACGACAGTATCTCTTTCTCAGAAAGTGCCAAGAGTATGATTTCCCTGTAATTCAATGTAACGAAATACACTGCTGTATATAATTGGTAATTTTTAACTCTTCAACAGAGTATCTGTCCATATATTTCAGATATGACTTTTATAAAATATATAAAAATATGATTACTAGAAAATTGAATAATGTTAGTTAAAAAATAACCTATTTGAATAGGATTAACTATATGAGGAAGGATACAATAAGGATTGCCCTGTGTGATAGAGAAGATTTCAGGCGAAGGATGCACTTCATCTTTTAGAGTGAAGAATACCTGAAACAAAATGAGAAGAAAAATAAAATAATCATGAAATTCAACTAATTATAGTAATGAGCAGTTTCTGAAAGGTTTTCAGATATCTTTTTCAGACATCATTTTACATAATACAAGTAGGGTTTTGCTTTAATCTAAACTAATAATGGAAATGTGTAAGTACATGAAGAGTTAAAAATTTATGACAGAAGTTTACAGTTATGGCCTTGTTTTTTAAAAAGTCTCAATAAATAAATTGAGTTTAAATCCTTTAAAAAATCTCAAACAGATCCAGGATTCTTATCGGCCCATGATTTGTCTTTTGTCCTCCTTTCCTTCTCTTTTTTCAGAGAGGGGGGGGGGGGGGGGGGGGGTGGGGCAAAAAAACTTTATACATTGCCATTCATAGCAATATCAGGTACTTTTTTTCCATCTGGTTTACATGGACATAGATTTAGCCCTAAACTGCACTGATCATTGTCTACACCAATTCAGAGAGCTTAAAATAGAAGGGTGCCCTCATCGTCGGCCACTCTTCTCATAAGTATTTGAATAATCTCTTGCCTCTTCTCATAAAACAATTAATAAAATCTTGTCTTATAAGACATTTAATAACCTCTTGTATCTTGTCATGAGACATTGAATAATCTATCTGAGCTTGCATCTTTACATGAAAAATTGATTGATCTCTCCCATAAGACATTGAATAGTCACTTATCTCATCACACAAGACATTGAATCTCTTGCCTCTCCACATAAGACGTCGATCCTCTTGCCTCATGCACCTCATAAGACATTGAATAATATCTCCACATAAGACATTGAATAATATCTTGCCTCTTTACATATTACATTAGACATATCCTCTTGCCTCTCCTCATAAAACATTGAAAAAATCTCTTCACATTAGACATTTAATAAGCTCTTGCCTCTCCACATAATACATTAAATAATCTCTTCTCTCTTCACATAAGACATTGAATAATCTCTTGTCTCTTCACATAAGACATTGAATAATCTCTTGTCTCTTCACATAAGACATTGCATAATCTCTTGTCTCTTCACATAAGACATTGAATAATCTCTTGTCTCTTCACATAAGACATTGAATAATCTCTTGTCTCTTCACATAAGACATTGCATAATCTCTTGTCTCTTCACATAAGACATTGAATCTCTTGCCTCTTCACATAAGACATTGAATCTCTTGCCTCTCCACATACTGTAAGTCATTGAACAATCTCTTGTCTCTTCACATAAGACATTGAATCTCTTGCCTCTTCACATAAGACATTGAATCTCTTGCCTCTTCACATAAGACATTGAATCTCTTGCCTCTCCACATAAGACATTGAACAATCTCTTGCCTCTTCACATAAGACATTGAATCTCTCGCCTCTTCACATAAGACATTGAATAATCTCTTGTCTCTTCACATAAGACATTGAACAATCTCTTGCCTCTTCACATAAGACATTGAATACTAGCTTTTCAGAAGACATTGAATAACCTCAGGCCTTTCTTCATAAGACATTGAATAATCTCTTCACATAAGACATTGAATAACCTCTTCACATAAGACATTGATTGTCACTTGTTATACTCTTGGATGGCCGTAATCTATGGTGGACGAAGTACTACAATACTCCATGAAACCATTCAAATCATGTCAGCAAGTCTTTATTTTTCAGGGATATATTTTAACCAAAGCTATATAGTGTACAGTATCTTAAATTAATGAAATAAATTAACTTGTAGAACTTACTGTGCAGACAAACATTGCCAGAAATACAACTGCAATTTTGGTATATCTCAGATAGAGCCTGTAAAGATAAAATAAGAAAACAAAAGATGACTATTAATAATAAGAAAAACAACAAAAAACAACATAATAATAAAAATGATAATAACAAAAAATAACAACAACAATAATGGGACATTAATAAGGTGCCAAATCAAATGTTCATGGCACACATTATGAGTAGGAGCTAATGATGTTAGGCATTATTAGTAGGAACTAATGATGCTAGAACAAGGTTCCAAAATAACCAACCTAGATGTAATATTAATACAAAACAGAAAGGTTTGATTTGATATGATTTTGAAAAAGAAAAAAAAAACAGAATTCATTTTACATAAAGATAACAAATAGACATACACCATATTTTAGAGACATATTTTGTTAAAAGAAACTACAATGCTAGTTGAGGTTTAATAGTCATTTGCACATTATAACCGATGACTTGACATCCAAACATATTTTACGGTTAACAATGGTGGAAAGCAAAGTATGAATTGAAATCTTGAATTCGCATAGAAGGATCTGAGCCAAAAGAAGTCTACTAGGATTCTTAAATGCCTAGCTGGGTTTATCTTGTGGCATACACCAAACTTTTTTCAGTATCAGTGTCTAAAGTTATACATAAAATAGAACATCACAACGAACACAAGACTACAGAGCACTCAGCTGTCAAGACACCTTCTCTTCAGTAGCAAGATGCTGTTGCCACACTAAGTGAATGGTCATTTTTTGTTGTGTTATTGTTCTTTGATCTAAATTACATTTACACTGGAAAACTTTTGCATTGACCCAATATTCATACCCATATATTATTTCTTGTTATGACGATTCTACTTTTGCTTCAGAGTCGTCTGGTATGAATTGGTATTAAAAATTAACCAAATTCCTAGAATTGATGATTTCATACTTCATCCATCATAATAGCTGAAACAGATAATCATATATAATCTCTTTCATCCATGATATTTGCCACATTTGTAAAAGTGTAATGTAAGGCCATTTATATCACGTTTTATGTGGACACAAGAAAATAAGAGCTCCTTTGTATGTCGACAAAGTTTTTTTTGTCAACATGATAGTTGGTCTTGCCTGCCAAGTTTGGCAGGTTCATGCAAACCGAAAATTCATTCAGTACATGTGTGACAGGAAATGCTCACTCGACGGTGCAAGTGTATGGCTGGTACCCAAATCACCACAAGACTCTATAATCCGCTTTCTCTCTAACTTTATCTTTCATTTTTGTTTTCAAAGTTCAAAGGAAATAATGACAGCCGAAAGAAAAATAAACCTGACAGGAAGTAATTCCAATGCAGTCAAGCTACCGAAACCGCATGTGATCAGGTCAACAAACACCTTGTGAGTATCTATTTTCTTTAAAAAATGTCATATCACTCAATGTTTTGTCGATATATTGAGAGTGGGCCAACCAGAATAGGAACTCCCTCACATGACATCTCAGAGCATTGCATGTTGAATATTATCTACCATCATTTGTTATTTACGGTCAACATAACAAAAGCAACTATGAGAGTTTTTGAATTTTGAACAAATTGAGATGAATGTGATTGTGCTTATATTATTCCTCAGCATCACAATGTTCATAAAGTCAAAGGCTATATGAATTTTACATTTTTTTCAGGCTGAATGAGCCCAATTTGATAAATAAAAATCTGTTCAATGGTTCTAAAGTTCTTTCAGTATAAACAAGATATCTCGTACATGATTTATGACTATTTTATGACCCTGTGATTTTTAAACTTTGAACTCTTGAAGTAATCTAAAACCCATTATTTTAGCAAGTACATGCATTAAGACCAAAATAAGGACCCCTTGACTTATATGGACGTGAGTATGCTATGTTTTCACAACTTATAGTGTATGTGATTTGAATAAAAATAGTTCATGACTTTAAATGTAGTAGATTTAATCATACTTGTGGATAAACAGGATTCACAGAGTCAGTGTTTAGGGTTAACATACATGCTACAATGTATCTGTAGTATTACTAGTAGAAGTAGAAGCAGCAGTAGTAGTAGTAATAGTAGTAGAAGTAGTAGTAATAGAAGTAGTAGTGGTAGTAAATTATTAATAGCACATGTAGTAGTACTTGTTTGTTTGTATTCTTTCTTTTTCCTCTCTCCTCCTTTTCATTTTTGTAATTCTCCTATGCACTACATTGTATTTTAAACACACTACAGTATAAGTATAAATATAAATGTTACATCTCCTTCTTCTTCTTCTGTACTGTCCCATGTATTCAGGCAGTAGTCTAGGCTGGAATGTTACTTTTTACATGCTTTCAGTTGTTATTTTCAATAAATAAATTATGTGATATAAACAAAATTGTAATTATTATTATAACTATCACTATCATCATCACCATCATTATTACTTAATGTTATTGATTAGCATGATATGACTTTTACAGACCACAACCACAGATACTAACTTTGTTTGCTTGGAAGGCTTGCATCTTGCGAACGCTCTTTTGAATTTACCAGGCGGCGACTGTCCATCTTCGTACGCTAAGTCATCCAGAAGCATCTTATCCCAGGAGAAGGATGTTCTTTGAGATGTCTCAAATCTAGAAATATTTCAAAGACCACTCTGTTATTGCATAATTCATTTATTACCGTAATTACTAATACTGCAATCATCAATAGTACACAAGTTAATTCCCCCCACAAATAATACAATTGAAAAAGTTTTTTGCTTTTCTATTTCCTTTTTGTAACATTGAATGTAAAAGCACTTCATTTGAGAAAAAGAATGATAATGTATTTTACAGTATATGTACAATGCATTTTATGCTATATGTACAATGTATGCATACTGTATGCCCAATTTTAATTGAAAATGGATCTTTACAGAAACTGTAACAGAAACTGACCATAGCCTCATTGTGAAATTATATCCCTTTGTGCACGTTTTATACCCAACTTAACAATGGTCAAGAATCAAGTTCATTACATCATTATGGCAATTCTTAAAAAAGGGGCTTATATTTTTTTTTTCTTCTCCAAATAAAATTCAGAATTTTCAAGGCAAAATCATACGTACACAATTAGCAATAAGCAGCTATACAAATGATACATAACATAATAGTGTTATAACATCTTTCAATTCAACTGTACATCTCTCCATTTACATTTTGTATAAAGAAATAAAACAAATTTGTCTCGTTTTGATAAATTAATTTGTTCAAGGTCATAATAACATTTCAACTGTTTCTTAAATAATTCAAAAGATAATCTACTATTTTTACCTTTTGTAGAGAATATAAAGTAATATTTTGCGTATAAAATAACAAAATTTAAGTGACAGAAATTTCCCCCAGAAATTTCAAATATAAATGTTTTCATGGTCAGTATAATTTTATTATTTTAAGTGTGTTCCTGAATTTGTAAATATATATTAATATATATATAATATGCTCTGATAGCATTTACATAAGGGCAGCAAAGTTTTGAAGAAGAAAATCTCTTACCAACCTACATTACATGCACTTGTATAAGTCTAATTTACATGGTGTAAACTGCCTTAATTTCTATCATACTTCACCATCAATGTTTCATACAATGTCCATGATCAGGGGACAAACTACATGTAATTCAATGATACCACCAAAGTATTTTAAACTGACACACATTTGTATTACTATTGTATGATGTAAACCTTAATGTCTTCAAATTATTTCTGAAAAATGTCTGCACAAAAAAGGTCTGCTGACATGCAGATTATCATGCAGTTGCTATATTGAGGTTAATAAAGTTTCCTTTATGAACATGAACACTACAACCAGGAAGCTGTAATAAACAGTAGCAGTTCTACAGGGGAGTTTGGAGGGGTCAAGCCCCCCTTTTTTTGGAGAACTTTAATGCAAGAACATGAGAGCCCCCCCCCCCCAAAAAAAAAAAAAAAAAAAAAAAAAATAAATAAAATTACATGTATAAATATTTCTTCTAGACCATTTGTGCAATATAATTCACTGTAGCCCATTTACACAGCCCATAAAGTGCACACGCGTGACTTTATTGTTCTAAATGAGATCACATGGTAGCGAGGAGAGTCACGTGCCCCAAACCGTAAACATTCACCAATGTTTTGAGAGTATACTGCAAAAATCTGTGAAATTTCTGCTGGCATTTGAAACACCACACTCCAGAGGTGGATTTTGGGGTTTGGGTTTTTCGTCATGTCTGCCGGTAGTTGCTTTAATAGCAAATTCCAACAAAACACTGGAATGTGAGAAAAAGTAATGATTTTTGCTTGCAAAATTCTAAGTGCAGCTACTGTGTGTTGAGGTCAAAATGAAACAGTTTGTTGCCTCTTTGTTCCCAATCACAATTGACGCATGCTTTATCACTTTATCTAACCAGTTCAAGGATTTTACAAGGTTGTAAATTGTTTTTATTTTTTATTTCCTAGAGGTGGAAAGATAACAATCTATTTTTGAAAGTACTGGTACATAGACAGCTGGTCAATATCATCCAATGTTCAGTATGTTACAAAACCAACTTTATGGAAATCCATGAAATTATCATTATGTTGATTAAGGATATCACAAACTTAAAAAAAACAAATGCAACCACATTATGTATATATGCAACAAGAAGGCTTACCGGTATATGTTATTTAATATAATTCATCACATTTTATACACAAAGACATCTAGATCTATCATCATTAAATGTACATACATGTATATTCAGGGCTCCAAACGACTTTTTCAAGGTGCTATGGAGCACAATATTAGTGCCCCTGTACCCCACCTTATCCGAGGCCTGGGTCCAATCTTTTGAAACAATCACAGGTTTAAGTTCTTGGACATCCCATAGAAAAATGTGAGACTCTGCAGTAATCTCCATTTAAATAAAAGGGATGTCCAGGAAATTCAGACTAATGATGGTTATAGAAACTTGCCCTTTAAATTGCTGCACATCAATTTACCAAGCCTCAAGATTCTGGTTCTGGTTCTGGATTTTACTCCGACAAAGCGGGATCCCGCATCGCGTCAGAGGGCAGAAGATAGTTGCTTACCTGTTACATGTATCATTGTTATCATCGTTATCTATTGCGGTATCCATTTCTTGGTACATCGTATGGTTGTGATGTATGGAGTGTCCATTCGCAGGTAAGGTGCCATGGTTACGTTTGCTCTCCTCCCCTTCTAACAGGCCCTTCTCTTCACTAACATCTTCCATTGTGCTTGTGTATCTCTCTTGTGACAGAGTTCTACTGATGAAACAGAAGAAGTCGGTTAGAGTATAAATTCAAAGCCAAACTCAAATTCATTTATTGAAATGTAATCCACAATTTCAGATTATTTTCAATTTTCAACTTTTGGATTGAAAATAATCTACTAATTTTGATTATTTTCAATACACAAGTACATGTAAATAATATTAAAAAACATAAATAAAAATAAAAAAACATAAATATTGAAATACTGTAGGTAACGAAGCAATCATTGAAAATGCATCAATTATACATACACTCTGAAATATAAAATTTCAAAATGAAACAACAAATACAATGAATTATTAAAAAACTCCTTAAAGTTATACAACTAGTCAATATGAAGTTCTAATAGATGCAAATACAGATTGAGATTATTTAGTACTTACTAGTAATTACAAAAGAATGATCAAAACAGGTTAGAGTAATAGCCAAATTCAGAGAGTATCAGAGCTAGGTTATTAGTCGAACGGTTTGAATCTGGTTTGAATTACGCAAAACAGATGTTTTATGTATACGACAGAACATGTTTTGACTACATCTGATTGGGCTCACGTGATTGTTTACAACCCTAAAATACTTCCCAGGCCACCACCCACCCACTCCCCCTCGTGCAATTTATCATGAAGGATCCTCAATAAAGCGAAAGCTCTCCAATGTGTTGACAGCAAAAAAGTGCAAGTCAATCCAAATACAATCCTTTCCAAGTTTCAATTTTTGCTGCACACAAGATTAACTTTGGAATTTCACCAAGTTCGGTGTCAGCACAACGTGCTTCAGGAGGTCAAAGGTCGAGTCTTTGAGCCCAGCATGACATGGATGTCATATGACAAGTTCAATCTACCAGTTCAAGTATATTAATACTGTCACTAATCACTATAAATCATATATGAGGTAATGGCTATAATAAAGTGGGAGAAAGGGAAACTTTTGCAATGGTGTAAGCATCAAAATCAATACCGGTAGTATTCATGTAGTTATACAGTATGTTGTATAGAGTAATATTGGGGTGCCCCCAATACCAACTTGAGTACATGTATGGTGGATATACAAGAAGAATAATCATAATGATAGTAATATTGGGTTCGTGAATAGCACTCGTGTCTGTCACACTGGACACTTCTGGCTGTTCACTTTTGTTTCCCTGGCTTTAGCATGGTTGCTATTATGATGCTCTAGCACTTCATGGAATTAATTCCTGTCACCTACCCATCATGGCAGGGACTTGAACCCCAAACCTTGTGATATTCAGTCTGATGACTTATCTACTATACCACAACACCTCTACCCAAATATTATCATTATTGATATTACAAGGATTGTTAAACCTTGCCCATACATGTTTGCGTAACATATCCTGGTGTAAAATGGTAGGAATACACCTAATGGAGTGGAGATGGTGCACATTTGTGAGCAGGCTTGAAATCCAATCGATAGGGCCGGTACCAACAAAATTACAATTATAATGCGAATAAGTACTCCAGTAATGTGCTGTAAATAAATGTATTCCTTATACTAATGCAATAGCTGTAAATAATATGCTTATCCCTGGTCCATTCTGGACAAAATAAACAAATTGGTCATTAAGCTTAAAGTGTTCAGTTCAAATTTGCAACTCTTGCGCTCTTCCGTGCGACTTCAAATCCCTACCTTTAGCCGTCAAGTCAAAAATCACATTATAGGACAAGCTCATTCCTTCCAATTCAGATACCGGTACTCAGATTTTTCCAAAATTGAAACTCCAAATCTACTGTAATAAATGTACCCATTTTGATGTAATATATATACAGTGCGTCCCAGATAAAACGAAACCGAGAATTATCGATGTTTTATCATAACTTAATCACAATTATAATTGATAAATGACACATATTTGGAAAGCTTAGATCCTCCTCTTTCATTTGATGCAACTCATAATAATGCATATTTCACGCATGAATGATTAAAATCAATTTCAAGAGAGGAAAACAAAAAGTCATTTGGCGGACGATATCTGAATTTCTAACAGAAAATCACATTTCTAGAAAGTTGAGTTTCTGCCCTTTCATATGACACCTCAATCAGGAAAAATGAACAAAATGAACAAAAGACTTAACTCCGTTTCGTTGACAATCAGCTGTAGACGAAAGACTTTATGCATGACTGATTGTCAACGAAACGGAGTTAAGTCTTTTGTCAAATCTGCTTTTTGCTACGGCAGGCAGCCAGTGAAAACTAATTTGTTTGCTAAAATTATGAAAATGTAAGGGCTACTTTAAACAAACAGAACTTTGTCATTCCTTGCTCATTTTTCTGGATTGAGGTGTCATATGAAAGGGCAGAAACCCAACTTTCTAGAAATGTGATTTTCTCTTTGAAATTCAGATACTTTTCACTTTCCTCTCTTCAAATTGATTTTAATCACTCATGCGTGAAATATGCATCATAATGAGTTGCATCAAATGAAAGAGGAGGATCTAAGCTTCCCAAATATGTGTCATTTATTAATTATAGATGTGATTAAGTTATGATAAAACATTGATAATTCTCGGTTTCGTTTTTTCTGGGACGCACTGTATATATAAAATTAAGACATCAAGCAAAAAATTCCATGTAGAGAATGAAAACTACTTCAAAGCATGTTCAAAGGTTGATCCCCTCCATCAAGTATTCCAGTGTGCTGAGTTTCTTCAAAGGTTAGTAGTACAAGAAGGATTCACTGATTGGCACGATCTTTATCTTTTAACTTTGTCCATGTCATGAAAATGAACGCATGTTGTAAACAAATCCTTATCCTCATAAGTTAACATATACCGGTAGTTCAATAATGAATCCGTCTAGTTCATCAGATACATGAAATCATAACTCTTCTCTGCAGAGCAAAAACAAACAAACCTACTAAGAAGAAATACAAAATAAAGTAAACACACATATCAATAGTTCACCTCTTATCAAAAAGTAAAGCAAAATTTATCTTTACATATCACTATCATACAGAAATATAAGAGATCATTAATCTGCTGTAAGCAGGACAAAGTTTATTTCTTTTTTTATATCATTATATTGCAGTTTATTTAGCCTGCAGGCAAAGACGGTACTTTCAGCCTGCCCACAATGCTATAAAGCCTTTAGAATCAATTTGCCAGGAACTTAACGCATCAAATAAGAGTATATGGCCTATGTAGTATGTAGTCAACAATGCAGTCTACATGTATGCATGTTCTTCATAAAACAAATTTAAAAAATACACATGAAAGGCAGTGAGCGATCGACATGAAAGGTCCAAAGGTGCTCTGGTAAAAAAATTGAGTTGTAGGGGACTACATGATGTTTTTGTCATTTTACATTCCTATACATGATTGTATTTATGTTATCCTTGAGTGCCCAATTAAAAAGAAAAAGAAAAAAAGAAAAGTGCTCTGGTAAATAGAAAAAAGAGCTTTGGTAAACAATACAATACTGTGATATACATGTACATGTAGGTATCATTGTGAAGAAGAAACAAAAAATCGCACTCATATAACTCCAAATCCAAAGGGGCTCCCGCAAACAGTAAAGTCTTTTTCACACAGGTTCAGACACTATGTTACAGGCCTACATTACGACTGACAAGGATACTATATAGAGGTCTATTAGTCAAATCAGTTGTGTATATGTACATAAGTTTCATAATCAGATAAGATACAAGTTAATAAGCAACAGCTTAAAACACTTGACCTCGTACAGAGCCTGATCTGTGTGTTATACACTAGAGTTACAATCTACAGAAACTTTTAGCACAACTCGATCATTATAAGCCCTATTCATATCTGTGAATAACGCAATACTGGTGATGCATATATTGGGAAGGGATTTTCCTTGGTCATCGTTCATATGAGGCTAGTGGCAATATCACGATAATAACTTGTAATATTGAGGTGTTCCCCCGTATGCCCCTGTTCTCGTACATAAGCAATCATTGGTATTTGTATCAATCAGCAAGATTCCCCTGAAATGTTGGGCATCAAGTATAGTGGTCAGGCCCTCAGACTCGAAAGTTACGCTTGGCTGCAAAAGCCATAAATAACAGACTACTCTGCAGATACCGCGCATCATCTTGCAGGATGCAAAACACAGCAATAGTGGTACATCTACCACTATATTGGTAACCTATCTGAATAAAGTAGCAGCAAAAGTTGTGGCTATCTTTAAAGGTTAAGTGGCAGATATGAACAGGGCCTTAGAGATCACTACAGATTTGATAAGCTAGTCCATAATATAAATGACTTCCTGATTTTACAAAGAAAACATACACATGTTCTTGAGAGTAGGTAGTTTCGGTTGTTACATTGTAGATAATGAACCTCATTACAACACTTCTAGTGGAAACTAATTATGGTTTCTGTTTACTTGATGAAAAAGAAATGAAAGGGGGAAGTTTGATCAGGGGCTGTATTTGATTCAGTGCACAGCTTAAAACTGCTGATAGCCCCAAATTCGCCAAAAATTTGATGGCAAAATTTCACTTAAAATTAAGGCTGTGCACAACAGTGTAGTGAGGTACCCAAGTACATTCCCAGGCTTAAAAGCGAATACTTGAATATTCGGACGCCATGTTTTTTTTTTTTTTTTTTTTTTTTTTGTTTGTTGATTTTTGTTGATTTTTTTTGAATTGTTTTGCCACCACCATACCACTGGGGCAGTATCCCAGTTCTGTCGCTGAAAACGCATGGAATTTTACTTAGAGTTGCAGTTGAAGGCGCCGATTTAATAATAATAATAACAGTAAACAATGCTGTTTTAAAAACCAAAGATGGCAGAATAATCCATTTTCCTCCAAGTCCAAACAGACATCTGGTCCCAGTTTCTGAGTGGTGAGTTTGACAGTGCTTAGTTTGGAAACATTTTTACCTACGGCACCATGCCAGCGGCCGCCGCTCACCCAGGCACGGGTAAGCGTCGGCCTGGACAGATTTTTTTTTTATAATTTTTTTTTAATGGCGGCTGAATATTCGGGTACGAGAAATCGTACCCGAGTAGTTGTCAACCGTGCAGGTACTCGAGCATTCGACTACACGTCGCAGCCCTACTTAAAATTGTAGCATGTGCAAGAAGTTAATGTTATCTAAGACACACTTCTGCAAAGATCCCCCCCCCCCCCAATTTAAAAAAAATAATTTGGGTATTCTGTTGTATGCAGAAAACCTACATTTTGTATTCTTTCATCAATAATTGACTTCAAACACATTTGTTTTGAAAATCGTTGCAGAAATGTGTCTTAAAATGACATCCTCTTTTGCATTATGATACAATTTATTTTAAGTGAAATTTTGCCATCAAATTTTGTGGGCTCCCAACACTTTAGAGGGGCTTTAAAGATAAAGACCAGTTATGGTCATGTGATTGCATTGTGAAAGAAACACTGTGGAATCGATCAGAAAAGGTTGATCATCTAACATATAATTTGTATGTATTGGTGTGTACTGCAAGGTTCTGGAATCATCAAAATGATAAGAAATGTGGCCCAGTTTTGGTAAAGTTACAAGCACTGTACACAGAAAGATGTATATGGGACTGAGCACACGTGCGCGACACGTGCGTTATATCTATTATGTCCAAATAGATATAATAATTTACCAAGTATATCAATTAGTAGGCGGTTTCTCTGCAAAATTTGTATGATCATGTATTGGTCAAACATATTCTTTCACATGATTGGTAATAAGAGCTTCCATTTCATTTTTTGAGAGGGGGGCGTTTCCAAAAGTGGTCTTTACCTTTAAGTTGATATTTTACTAGGCTAAGTAATATGTATTAACTCGTATTCGACATATCTGTTCGGTGCACTCTAGTAAGCCAGGACCTAGCTGTTTCTCTAAGCCAATGACAAGACAGTCATAACTTTATCCAGCAACTACGGAGATGTCTCTGATCTTCCTTAACTGTTTTAGGAAGAGCTTACCAGCTAGAAATCTCATGAATTTGACACTCCATTTTTCATCATCTCACAACAAAATTATTTTGTGTAGCGCCCTCTGCAACAAAACTCAACTAGATCTATCCCCAGAAAAAAGTAATAATAAAATCAAGGTCTTCTTTCAATATGACAAGAGTTACATGCACATTACATGTACATGTATGCCTAAAATGGTATTCTCTTACTTGCAAATTTTGATTCAATCATTGCCAAAACAACCTCAAGTTTCACCAATTTTGTAAATATTCTTTGATGTCATTAGTGACACATGTTCTCATATTCATAATCTAATGCAATTGGATGTTTGTATCAATTGTACTACCACTCTTTTATTTTAGGACGAAAATTTCTGTCTCTTTCGTTCGTTAGCCTCTGATTTGGGTAAGGTCGGCTACTCTCTGATTTGGGTAGCGTCGGCTCCTCTCTTTAGGAGCCGACCGGTCCAAATCAGAGACGAACGAACAAAAGAGACATGAGTTTTCAGTCTACCAATCTTTTAGATTTTTTACTTCTCAAACAATTTGTTTTTTGAGTGAAATTTGTAATTTAGTCTCATTTATCTTTTTGGGTAATTCAGGATAAAATCAGATATATCATGACAAATACTACATTTTGTGTTTGCATGCTAATCCCCCCGGCCCCCCTCACTATAAAAAACGCTCCACAGGCCACATATAACGCAATCACATCACTGTACATATATATCTGCACAAAAAGTACGAAGATACACCAACAACATGGTGGCCTGTACTTCAACAGAAGAAGAAGAAGAAGAAGAAGAATCAAGATTAAGCTGCCCTGCCCCACTCCAGCAAAGCATAGAGAGTCAATGCCAATGCCAATATGCCCTGCCCTAGACCGAAAGCTTCAGTCTCTCTAATCGTCGGTTGTTCCACTGAGACTACGTCTGGCTCCACTAGACCTCCGATTATAGAGACTGAAGTCTGGGGACCTCTTTCTGTGAGGGACTGTACGGAACAAATGGTTCAGTTCGACCGGACCGCGATGAATGAGATATGCAACGAGATTTTCACTCTTTACATCCTCATAACTGCTGCAAATATAATAGACCTACAAATTAAAAATATAGCTTATTTGACTTACGATAGCTTGCTCATTTAGATCCTAAATTAATGATTAATCCGAGAAAGTCTCGTCGTCAACATTATCCATCATGGTTTTAGTTGATGAATATTATTTTTTTCTTTTCGAACGTCCAATAGCTACCGTAGCTACGTACGCCATTATAAAACCAAACGAACAACAACACGAGTCGGCCCGGCTTGACCAACGAACTCCCACGAAACGAGTGCTCTGATTGGCCATTGGCTGTTTTGGTAGGTGGACCCGGAAATATATCGGCCGCCGGGTAATATGTCGAATGCATGAACGTACTGCTTCGCGGTCCGGAGATACAAATTGGATAATTCACATAAGTAAGTCCGTAAATTATCCATTTAATATTGAGTTATCAAATTTTGATAACTGTAATTAAGACAAATGACATACCAACCTAATTTACATCTGATTTAGAAATCAGGAAATTAGATCTAAATAAAGAAAATCGGGGAGAAAATGTCGTGGACGAAAATATGTACATAGCCACCCCCACGGTACGAGATCTCTGGGTTGCCATCTGTATTGGGGAATGACAACAAATGTCAGTTTTATTAAAGAAATGACCCAAATCAGATGGTTATTGCTGTCTAGCCCTGCCCCTGCTGCCACGCATCGCACCGCCGAGGTTCATGGCACAGCTTGTGAGCTCCATCGACCTGCCCCACGACGCATTGGCTGTCTTGGAAAGCACACAGCGTACAGCTAATAATACAAACAATGACAAGCAACTTCAAGCATAAAATGACAAACAAAAACTTACGAAAATGCGACAATGTAGATTCTGGTAGCTGTTCACCGATAGACGTTTTCTATATCCGGCAACATTACTCAGCTCAGCTGGCTCGAGCTCAGTCAGATTTCCTGGATTTGATCCTACATGTAAAACTGCACGCATTACTTCGACTACTATGCTGAATCTGGAGTGCACGTCATTATTTGTTTACATATGTATGATAGTCTGTTTAAAAGAGTGTCTGTTTATATACATGAACAGTATATCTTTTCCAGATTAAGCAGGTTACCCTTTGTAATCTGATTATCCAAAATCATTTTGGAATAAACAAACAAAAATGTTTATGAAATGGAAATAATTCACAAGATTATTGCGTCCATGCATCACCTGTTCTGAGAACGAAACGGGAGAGGAGAGATTTTGAATAGGACAGCCCGAATTAAGGCTGTGGGGGTGAATGGTAGTACCACTTACAGGGCGAGAATGGTAACTAGGATCTAGGAATGATAGATTTTGTTGCTGTTGAATGTTAGAGAGAAGTTTTAATTCGCTCAATTCACTTTTGTCAAAAATACTGGTATTACAATCCTAGCTCATAACGAGTATTGTACTTTTTAGTAGCCTTTATTTCCAACAATAATGTCAACAACAACAACAAATCTTTTCCGGCCCCACCCCCTCTCATCTTCCATCCACTATACTATCCTTTCTCTCTCCTCTCCGCTCCCTAATTATCCTCTCTCTCTATCTACACTCCCATATATCTCTCCTTCCTCCCTTTTCTCTCCAGTTCTCCTCCGGCCGGCCTCTCCCCTCTCTCTCTCTCTCTTTCATCTATCTCTCCTCCCCTCTCTCATCTTCTATTCACCCCTATCTCTCCTGTTTAATATCCCCATTCTCTCCTCTCCCTTATTCTCCCCCCCCCCCTCCCTCTCTCTTATCTACACTCCCCTATCTCACCTATATAGCTCTCCTCTCCTTTACAAAATTCCCGCCCCCCTCTCCCATCTCTCCCATCTCTCCCTTCCTCCCTCTATCCCTCTTCAATCTCTGATGAATCATAACCAGTTGACAATAAAGACAAGGACCTTCGTTCAAAGTTTTGTCAAAAATACTATATTGTCTTTTTTTAAAGCACAAATCAATCAATTCATGAAGGATATGTTACTATATACTGCACTAGCTTATAAAACAAAGTCTGCACATAAATCAACACCTATATTTTACAGAGAAATAATTTTCTATTCAAATTCCTCATTGATGTTGATCATCATTTTTTTTTGTGTGTGTTTCTTTCTTTCTCTCTTTGAAAAGTAGATCTCTAGCCAATTAAGTTGTTTGTTTATCGGGGCTAAAACACCGGCCTCTTGACAGTCATATAACAAAATTGGGTGAAAAATATTGGGATATTTCTCCAATTACATTAATTAATCTAAATTTAAAACCAGTCTTCAAAATAACTGATTAATAAAACCAGCAACACAAATGCGTATATTTTGCTCTTTAAAATGTTTTTTTTTTAAAATAAATAATACCATGTATTTTTGTTTACACCAAATAACAATAATCGTAATATATTGTTCTTCTATAGCTCTTTTCAGGACCGTAGCCTCTCAATGTGCCAAATAAGCCCTTGTGCTCAAAAGGGAAATCCAAACCTAATAGCAAACTACTCTAAAAGAAAGCAGACAAGTTAGAGAAGCAGACTGGCAAGATATTGAAAGAAATCAGATAAAAATAAGAAAATTATGAGTTTTAGAAAATTGTAATCACTCAATGTATTGGCACTTCAAATAGGCTGAATCTGTAATTTTTTATTTGTTTTAAATCTAAGAATCGGGAGTGTCTTTTCTTTTTTAGAAAACTTTTAATAAAATGCTATCCACAATTCATTTTGAGTGGTGCCCCAAGGGAGAAGGTGCTTAAGAGAAAAACAGAAATGTAAGATATGTAGGTACACGTACAGCAGACGGGAGAATTATCTGTGACTAAGTTACAATCCAGTGCCGGTAACCAAAATGCAGATTTTGAGATTTGTGATATCATATTTCAAACACTAAAAACTTTCTTATTATTGGTCCGATTTATTCAAATTTCGCTATTCTGATTCTCTTATTTTTCTGCTTTCATGAAATGAAATTGTTACAAAGGTTGGATTGCCCTATAACAGAACACTTTTTAGCCATCTTACTTCACACACTATATCAAAATGAATGTATCACAAATGTTATCATTTATCGATGAGGATTATATATTAATATTTTTTTACATAGACCCCATCGAGTCTGAGAGCTAGCGAACATAACAGATTGCAGCATGGGGAAATTAATCCAGCTCCAATTTGGCAACATCCAAGCTCTTGATATTTTCAATATAATATGATAATTTGCAATTATAAAGTTTGAAAGACGGTGATGGCACCAAATGACTTTTTGGTACCCTTTCTTCGAATTGTTTTTAATCACTCATGCGGGAAATATGCATCAAATCATATATATATATATAAACAGCTTAATATCAGGTGTTCTTGCCCTTTAATAAATTTATAACATCCATATTAATGTCAAACAAATCAGCACTATTTGTACTTTCCCCATGTCCAAAGTAAAAAACATACCTGGTATGTAAGGTCACTAAGGTGTCAATATTTGTAGGAAAGTAAATATTATTCTCCTTAATTTTCTAAGTAAAACCAATTTGTATAAAAAGAGAGATTCAGACTAAAGGAAAGTGTTACAGAGATGGAATAGTTGCATTTTTTATTCTTGGAAAACATTAAAAAATGGTTTGGGTTTTCTCATGAATTATTTTTTTTAAATAAATCCTTTAAATCCTGAAGATTACAAAAATGAAGTTCAAATGAAACTAAAAGCATGTACACCAATTGTAAAAATATTTGACAAAAAATGGCAAAATCACTATCTAAAAAGTAACACATGATAATAATAATAATAATAATTTTCAGTTTTTATATAGCGCTTATTAGAATCACAAAGCGCTTCCAAACTTGGAGATTTTTACCCCGGCTTTAGCTGAGCTGCCATTGCGGCGCTCTAGCATTTTAAAGAATTAATTCCTGCCAGGTACCCATTTACATAACCTGGGTTGAGTGTGGCAAATGTAGATCAACTGTCAAAGGACATCAGTGCCGCGGCAAGTCTCGAACCGCGGACCTTGTGATCGACAGTCCAGCGACTTAACCACTCAAACACGGCAACTCTCAATGAATGATGAAATGAAAAATATCCCTTTCTTGTTATAAAATGCAATAAATATTTACCATTACTAGATTCAGCTCTCAACTAATCATAATTCTTAAATGAAATTACACATTAACTCATTGAGATACGGCTGTTGCAATTTGTGTAAGCAGGATCAATATTAATTCAGATGTGTATTATAAGGAAACCATATCATACTGAATGAATTAAATGTCTATTGTAACTGCAAATCTTCTACTACAAGGTACACTGAAGATATCATGTGCAACTATTATGGAATGTGCTAAAACAAAAATATTTGCATACCGGTAGTTAAAATATTACGAGATACAATCCACTATTCATATTTTCCAAGAAATGTAACCACTTTGATCAAATTGATAATCTCTGGAAAGAAAAAGAAAAAAAAATCTATAACTTTTGTAGTATATTCTTCACTCCATTGGACATAACTTTTTTGATTTCTTCTTTTCTTAAATGTACTTTAATCGAGTTAGAAAAGTTTTTAGGAGTATGTATTCAAATCTACCATACAGGCAGTATTTCTTTGATGAGACATGATGGCTCAGTGGTAGAGCAGTGGTCTTGTAACCGGAAGGTTCAAAACCGAGTCAAAGCGCTAGTGTCTTTTGGTACAGCATTAATCCCCATTACCAAGTCGCTCATAGAAGCATACATATGCTTTCTCAGCAGTCAGGTAAAACAAACCATCAAACTCAATCATTTCACACAAGTTTTGCAAGCATTTACAAGCAGAAGTGGTTGAGACAAGGGCAGTAATTTGGTAACATTTTCTGTATATTCAATAACAAGACTAATTAATATACCTGTATATTATCAGAGTTATCCTCTACAACAGGCTATACACTACATATACAAAAACCAAATAATTGGATGGCAGCTAGCTGTCACGTTAATCAAACAGCAAGTTAAGATGGACTTTAATAATAAGGCAGGGGTAAATCAAGGTGGCTAATTAATACAAAAGCAGTACATGTCATGTAAGAATTATTGCATTATCATGATCCTCTCACCAAATCTCTTCCAATAAACCTATTTTTGTCTTCCTTTACAGTCTCTAGTAACTTTAATCATACATCATCAGACCTACTGGCAGGTAAACACTGTACTGTAATATTAAAAATTGTTGCCAACTATTCATGATGGCAATTTTTTTAAATTTCTAATTTTTTTAAATTTCTAATTTTTTGTGTTGTGGTATATGTATCATTCTGATGTAGTTATTTCCCAGTACACAACTTTTGCAAAATCCTGACAACCCGCTAAAGTGCAAGAAAATTTTGTACACTTAAAATTGTCTGGTTATGCATGACATTACACACTTTGAGGCTGTCTAAAAACAGTTTACACAAGTGACAAATGGACAGTGTATGGAGGAAAGCATGTTGAATGTCCATGGCTCATTGAACAAAACACGGGAATAGAGAGAGCATGATTGACCATGCTGTGTCCCGCGATCGAACATGCATTATCAATTGGTTCGACAAATATTGCACAGTTAAGTAGATCAGATATTGTGTCACAAAATGATTCACCCCGAATACAAAAAATATAATAAATGCATGTGTAGTTGGTAATGTCGGTTATTAAAAAGTTGTATTTTTAACAACTATTCTTGGTCTTATGCTCAAGAGTAGTTGCCCACACTTACCAAGCTCCTAACTTCAACCCTGGTCCAACCACTATAGAGTACCAAAGCTGAGACATCATAAAAATCTATTTTTCCATTTTTTCTTCATTTTCCAAAAGAGCATAAAAAATAATGTCCAAATGTCGAAAAACCAATTGAATAGGTTAAGTATTGGCTGAGATATGACCATCTGAATAAATAGATTTCCTACAGTAACTCAGTGTTATATTGCTCTGGCTGTAATGTTATGAACCAGAGCAATATAACACTGGGCTCCCATAGGAAATCTATTTATTCAGATGGTTATATCTCAGCCAATACTTAACCCATTCAATTGGTTTTCGACATATGGACATTATTTTTGATGCTCTTTCGGAAAATGAAGAAAAAATTGAGAAATTCCAAAAAATATTTGTTTATGATGTCACACTTCACCACTCTATAGCTAACCCCAACAATAGGACATAGCTAACGTAAAATCTGACCCATAACTCAATTGCACTACTTATCCTATTAAACCCTAGATTGTGACTAAAGAAAATCTGCAGCGATTGTCGCCCGTGCAAATGTTGTACCCCAAATACCTTGATTAAAGGAGAGGTGAAACATTTAAAGAATGTCAGAGATGGAATCACTCAGAGAAATTGACTTAGTTTAAGTTGAAGAAAAGAAATGAAATAATAATTATGAACTTTTGACATTACAGTGAAACATCAATTTATGACTAAAGACATATGTTGCACCAAAAGCTTAGGATTTATGTACCTGAAAGTTGAAATTAATTTTCTCAAAAATTGTGCAGTTGTATCCAAATCAAATTTCTTATCATTCAATAAGAAATGTATACAGTCAGGGAGCATTTCAAATTGCACTTTCTAAGATAATTTTAGACTAATATACTATCAAGTTCCTAATCCTGCAAAATTTTATATAGATTTTTGTTTTCCTTCAATACTGTTCAAAAAATCTATCGGTATCACAATTAAAGCCTATTAACACAAATTCACGAGTACTGAATATAAATGACATCTAATTGAACCATCACTCTGTCTGTTAAAACATCTTGTACAAAATATATCTATTCATGTAGTACTATTTGCAATGTGAAGAAATACATATGTACGATGAAAGCAATATGATTATAAAACAAATAAATACCACTCAACATCTGAAGAATCAAAATGTTCCATCTATTTGATTCTACCTCCAACATATATATATTTTTTTTAAAGAAAGTAAAGGAGGTGTTTTTTTGTTGGTTTTATTGTACTAACACAACACAAATAGAAATAGTCTAAAGAGACAATAGTTCTATAAAGCCTTTTGCAATGATACATGTACAAACGTGATAAATTAAAGTATTATCCTATCATGAAATACATATCTATAGAACATGATTTATCCTACCACAATTCAACATTAGAAGAATTTGCAATATTGAAATGTACATGTGCATAAAATATCCAGACACACTAATGCCCAACTATTATTATTAAGATAGAGTTGCAGTATTATGGAACAATACATTTAATTACATTATATTATCATTCTATTTGATTCATTCAAATTACAATGTGATTTTTTTACTAAAAACAGAGAAACCACTTTTTCAAACAATATGCCTTTTAGTTTTAGAGTGGTAATCTAGCATTATCTATCCTCATAAACAGATTTTTACAAAGTTTTACAAATCACAGCAGAATAAAATAGTGTATTTAGCTCCTCCAATTTATAATTTGTGCATCACGAATAATGTAATAAATAAAATTCTAAACATTTCTAATATATCTCTGTTATATATTACTAGCAATGCCCCCCTGTCAGGGCTCACAGAAAATGCAGGAATAATGCATGTAAGTGATCCTGTCTCATGTTCTTCTATTCTTTCCTTTACATCTGCAGCCAACCCAAACTCTAAAGAAGTTTGCGGCCTTAACTTATTCTTGTTAAGCTTTGAGGCATTGCACTAACTGTTGCATGTTTATGGTGAGGGCCAAAATGGCATTAGCTCTGTGTAACAGAATGAGTTAATGCCCTTCTGGCTCTCAGCAGACATGTTGTTCATTCCACGGTATCTGCCTGTACACAACAGGTGGGCAAAGATACCATATGAACAAGCACCACTTAACCCTATTTAGCCCGGGCTATTTTGAAACTGCATAGCCCGGGGGGGGGGGGGCTTCTAAGGCCCCCCCCCCCTATGATCTCGGCTGTGAAATGACCGATCGCCGCGAAAATTTGCATACATGCCAAGTGAAGTGTATAGAATACTATGGTAATTTCAATTTTTTGAAAAATTCACTCATTTGCATATTTATGGTAATTTATGCAAAATAAGGTCATAAAATTCACATTTTTGCCCATAAATCAGACATTATTCATATTTAACCATTCTTTCTCACTACATATATATTTGTTATACCATTTGCAATAATAATACAACACAAACAATTGAAAAACTAGGGTTATTCCTTATTTTATCTATTGTTTTGATAATTTCTTATGTATTTCTTTGTATTTTTAACTTATGTATTTTATTGTTTTTGTTGTTTTATTTCATTTCCAACTATATTTCAACTATTTTGACCCCAAAATAAACACCTAAACTATAAACAAGACCAAATAACCAATGTTTTATCTCTTTATTTGAAAAATAAGATTTCCATATGTATTGTACAGAAATCACAAAAATGAGCGATTTTCGGGCTGACATGCAAAGACAAGAGGACACGTGACTTTGTAATGGTAGGTCCGATTTTCGAAAAATTTCTTTTAAAAGATGCGCAAGACTCGAAAGAAAAAGGTCACAAAATTTCAGTGCAAGATTTTCTTGCGTTAAAAAATTATCGCGAAAAATGTCGAGGGGGGGGGGCTTCTAAAGCCCCCCCCCCCCCCCGGGCTAGATAGGGTTAAGCTTTACAAAATACTTGAAACACCAGGGGGATGTTTCACAAAGATCCTAAGTCGAACTTAACTCTAAGTTGGACTTAAATATTATGGAGAGCCATTTGTAGCCTTAAAGTAGTATATTCAAAAGCAAAAATTTAAGTATTTTAGACTTTTTATAAATTCCACATCAAGAACCTAAAATATCCTTGATAATAGAAAATATGAATGATTTGAATCAACATTTTATGCCTTGTAAAATAACTTTTACAAAATATTTTCAAACATGCTAACAGCTTTCCATAATTGTTAAGTTCAACTTAGAGATAAGTTCAACTTAGGATCTTTGTGAAACACCCCCCAGGTTCAATAAAGTTTCTTTTGATAATCCTATTTGCGTACAACAATTTGATTTCAGGACAAGGATTCAACTTTCAACTTCAAAGAGCACCTTCATCATCTTCCTCTCGAAGCAAGGATAATCCTATTTGCGTACAACAATTTTGATTTCAGGACGAGGATTCAACTTTCAACTTCAAAGAGGACCTTCATCATCTTCCTCTCGAAGCAAGGTGATACCATAGCCGTCCCGCGACCGGTCATCCCTTCCTATGGTCCTTAGCAACCATGATGGCCCTTTGCTCGAGGTCCGCACACCTATCTCGATGTCCTCTGACGAGAGAGGTTTGTGTTTATTGACCGTGGGAAGCCATTTTGAGAGCCATAGGTGGTGCTGAGGAACCTTTTCAATGTCTGGCTTTTTGTAACTGCAAAAAATAAACAAAAAACAGAGTTTTACTATTCAACATTCAGTCAAAATAAAATGAAATGGAGAACAGAACGAAGTAGAAAAGTAATGACAGGAAAACACCTGACACAGTTCACAAATATGACTGCTTAGGGAGTAATAGTTCAAACCAAGGAACTCACTAGTATCTCCTTGTTCAAACTATCATCTCCAAGAGAGATTAAAATAGTACTTTATACAACTCACTCCCAGATCCTAATCAAATGATTGGTCATGCGCGGTCACGTGTGATTCATTTACTGAGCCTATTGCACGCTGTTTCATGAAAAAGCGTGCAATATTCTCCAGTCCTATTGCACGTTTTTTTAGCGCATGTACATGATGCGCAGTAGTGCGCGTAGAGGTTAGCGCTTAATACTGGGTGTGCATGGGCCTATTCTTGCGCAACACTATGCGTAAATGGGTATAGAGGAAAGTGCGCTTGCTATATCTATGTGTGCGCACTAAATTAAGCCTTAAAGGACAAGTCCACTCGAAAAATAATTTACTTTCAATAAAAGCAGAAAAATCGGACAAACCAATCAAAAAAAGTTTGAGCAAAATCGAATAACTAATAAGAAAGTTATGAATTTTTGAAAAAGTATGTAAAACTATGAAACAATGAGATTCACAACACAAATTGCCAAGATGGTTATCAGTGTGTGACGTCATGTCCTCACAACTTATCAATTGCTTTACATAGTTTAATCCCATTAATTTCCCTTTTTATCCCCCAAAACTAGATTTCCCCATGCCTTTGCCCAGGTTATATGATTTGTATCATATTGCGTGTATGACATTTCCCAAAAACTTTTATGAATTTTGAAAAATTGATACTATTTTCTGAATATTGTATATTCATAATTATTGATTTTTATATAAATAGTTTATCAAAATTCAATTTTTCATGATTTAACTAGACAAAAATTACTCTTTATTTGTGCATCCACACAAAAACATATTACTAAAAATCTAACTTGGATACTAGTGTGAAGAAATAAGATTTTAGGGTGAAAATAGGAAATTTATATTATCAATATAAAGAAAATAATAAGTGGATAGTGAGGACCATACGTCATAGACTCATGAGTGAGTTGCCAATTTGTGTAGTGATTTTCAAAGTTTTTCATGTCATTAAAAATTCATAACTTTCTTATTAGTTATCCGATTTTGCTCAAACTTTTTTTTATTGGTTTGTCTGATTTCTCTGGTTCTATTGAAAGTAAGTTATTTTTGGAGTGGACTTGGGCTTTAAACTTGAGATTTATTTGTCAGCCATACTATACTGTCAAGAAACAATCAAATAAAAAGGATCTAGGAGTTTCGTTGTATAAAACAAATGATGCATGTTTTCATTCATTCATTATACGATCTATCCGCCCTTATTAATGCTATGTGTATCTATCGCACTCAGCCTAACGGCTTCCTGCGATAGATACACACAGCCTCAACTCGAGTGCGGATGGATCGTATAATGAACTCATTTGTATAATACCCTATAACCATGTCAGGGGAGAAAGCATTGTCTTGAAATTACAGTGGTGTATAGTTTTGATTGTAACTATAAAATAAATAAAAAAGCAGTCAATAAAAAATGCCTGTCAAATGCATTTTAATTTTTAGATTATTCACCTGAACATGCAGTGCATGCTTCTTACTATGAACATGTTTTGCTTCACTTACATGTATTTTAGCTTACCGGTATGCATAACCTCAAACAGGACTTGGAAGAAAAGCAACAAATACAGATATACTACAGTTTTTCCTTTTGCACTTATCAGAGTATATTGCAAGAATGAACAGGAAACCAAAATCAGACAGTATTTAAGGGAACAAAGCATATATGTATTCATTGCTATTCCTTGATTTGTAGTACCAATCATCTCTTTAAAGATAAAGTTGACTTCTGGTCATGCAATTGCATTGTGAAAGAAACGTTGTGGAATCGATCAGAAAAGGTTGATCATCTAGCATATATACAAGTAGGTATTGGTGTGTACTGCAAGGTTTTGGATTCATCACAATGATAAGAAATTTGGCCAAGTCTTGGTAAAGTTACAAGCACTGTACACAAAAGTATGTATATGGGACTACACGAACACGTGGCGTTAAAATCTGTCCTAATTTTTACAATGTTACATGCCATATTTGGAATATGAAGGCATTTGAAGAGCCATGCTTTTCAGGGAACATGTTTTATCTGATGTTCTTCCACCCTTGCATAATAACAGTAACGCTCACAAATTATTTTTCACCTCTTCCCAGAACTCAACCTTCTCTTTAAACAGGACTTACAATTTAAGTAGGAGTGATGATGTAACGACAGATACGCTTGACATCGCCATGGCACCAGCAGCCATCCATGGTTGAAGGGCAATGCCCCACTGCATCAAAGCACCTGTAAAGAGATTAATAGCAGAGACAATATCACTGTTAAAGATGAGTAGAAAGTAAACCATTGCTAATTAGTCACAACAGAGCAAAAACTGCAATCGCACTTAACGTGGAGAAGTGGTCTTTTATCAAGATTATCTATGATTCCAAAACCAAGTGTGAATCACTGTCTGTACGAAGCATGTAAGGGAATAGTTTTCATTGTATGTTTATTTAACCTAGAAGAATGAGCCAAGTAAGTTAAACATTCTTAATCACCTGGGCATCGTTTCACTAAACCATCATAAGTACAAGTTCACCGACATCCCATTTAACTACGTGTTAAATTTAATGCACCCATTTCAACGTGTTGTCGGCAAACTTGTACTTATGACGGTTTCGTGGAACGCTGCCCAGATTGAATGATGTCATCCAATGGTTTCTGCCCTAGATGTGACATAAAATAAGAACTACACTTTCGCCTTTTGAATAATTGGGAAATCAGTTCTATTCTTACCCTAACAAGCTAACAGAATAAAATAGGAGTACCCCCGGTATGTGTAGATGATAAAGTATAGGATAGCATGCTTCACTTCAAG
Source organism: Strongylocentrotus droebachiensis (assembly GCA_035222895.1). Lineage (NCBI taxonomy): Eukaryota > Metazoa > Echinodermata > Echinoidea > Camarodonta > Strongylocentrotidae > Strongylocentrotus > Strongylocentrotus droebachiensis. The sequence goes on from JAVYIG010004453.1 coordinate 48,245, forward strand.
ATGACTCTAGTTAAACAGTTGCATTTCATGAGATAATAATATAATAATATAATATGTCGCTTTTATATAGCACTGAATACAAATGTCTCTAAGCGCTTTACAGATATACTATTACCCAGGTCATTGGATTCAAAACTTGCCCACACACACTGTGTGCACAATCCCCACTCCCTGGGGAGCATTCCAGCCAGGCGTTACTTCACGCTCAAAAACTGTTTGACCAACAATGACGGAGAGCAAAGGAGATGTCATTCAGAAAGATTGACGAGAGTGTTAGCATACCTGCAGCTATTGGAATAGCAATAATATTATAGACGAGGGCGAACATGAAGTTGATGTGAATCCGTTGCACGGTCTTATGGGATAGATCGATAGCCGCCACCACATCCTGTAGGTCATCCTGCAGATGAAAGAGATCAGATACAGATTGCCATAGTAACCACAAGTTTAAAGGAAACCAACAATCACTTTTAAATTTACTGCATTGGTACTATCACTGTAATGCAGTGCCGGACAACCCTCCCATTCATTCCAACACACAAAATGACTTGCTTTTTCTTCCAAAATGCACTACTGAGGATGAGCTTTTCATTTGGAGGATCTTATATACCGGTGTATATATATAATGATAATACTATCTGTGATAAATATTGGGTAGTACCCTAAAGGAGAAGACGATTAGGAGAAACACAGAGATCAATGACATTTTCACTATACAACAAATAAAATGAGAGAGTTGACCATGAATATGTCATATTGCACTACAAAATTACGAATTTGAGATTTCCACAGATTTATTAAACTCATCTTTCAAATATCGCATGACTCTTTTCATTTGTCTGATTTCAAGCTTTTGCCATTCTTTTTTTCTTATTTTCCTGTTATCACGCAATGAACTCATTACAAAGGTATGCTTGCCCTTTAAGAAATGCTGATTGTGAGCCCCTATATTTAAAAATGCTAACATACACACAACATAGTAGTCCATATTACTCACTCTGATCAGGACCACATTGGCTGCTTCTACCGCTACATCTGTGCCTGTTCCTATGGCGATACCAATCTCAGCCTGGGCCAAGGCGGGCGAGTCGTTGACCCCATCCCCTACCATGGCAACAATATGACCTCTCTTCTGGAGCTCTCTGATCTTATCTACTTTGTGTTGAGGAAGAACTTCAGCAAAGACATGCCCAATACCAACCTACAATATAATGGAAATGAGAAAGAGTACTGGTATGCATTTACTGGACTTGATCTTCACAAAAAGCTACATATTCCTAATACACTTCTATGTACTTGGTTGATTAACAATCTTATCTACAACCCCTCTTTACATACTGAAATTGCATTTGTTTACAAAGAAATTAAAAAAGAATATTAAACCATTGCATACAGGAACCAATTGGTTCCTGTGGTTCCTTTATTAAGTGTATGGGATTAAGAGAATTCAGCAGTCAACTGGTTAAACAATGCATCATCATGTGATGGCCGCAGCCAAGATGGAGTAAGCTCTTTGACGCCATTTGCTCTCTTTCATCATGATCTTAGAAATGTCCTCTATTCTTCTATTGGTTCTGAACATGGAAAGGTAGAGACTCTCCTCCACACAGGGGCTCAATTTAACATTCTTTCTGAGGGACAGAGTGTTTTTCCACTGGAACCAACCCTGGGTCTATGAGACGTGTGAGCGGTGCACACGATACGGGCATCAGTTATCTGCCTGGGTGGGACTCGAACGACTGATCTTTGGTTTCGACAGGCATTGACTGAGCCAAATTGCTTATTACACAGATGCCTTACCTGTCCAGCTATGACCTGAGCAGTCTTTTTATTGTCACCAGTCAGTAGCATGACATCAAGTTTCATCTTCTTGAGGGTACAGATAGCTGCTGCTGCCTCAGGCTTTACCGCATCCGCTACACTGATCATACCAACTAGCTCACCTGAGAGAGAGAGACAGAGAGCGAGAGGGGAGAGAGAGAGCGGGGTTACACCGCTGCCTTTTGTTCTTGAATGTTGTTACCCATTCACTTTCTGAGACGAAAGTCTATGCAGATGCCATAATTTTGTGTTGATACATGTGCAGATAAACTAGAGAAAAGCCAAGGTGGTGTCATAAGTTGACTCTTTTTTTGTTGGTATATAAAAGTAATAATGACTGCTTTAATTTTCGAGACATAGCCTCGGGCAATAGCTCGATTGTAGCCTCCCCTTGAGCATATAAAAACAACTATGTCAGGCAATGTGATCACATATATAGTTAAGCCTTATCACTCGCCATTCATTTTTTTAAAGTTCATAAATAGGACAGAATGCTTAAATTTACAAACAACTTTGAATGCTAGGATATGTCTAAAATGGAACAACACAATTCTGTTATTTTAAAGAGAGAGAGAGAGAGAGAGAGTGAAATATACAAAGGGGAAAGAAAATGATAATAAAAAGAAATCTAACACATGAGAGAAAAGAAACTATAAGAGAGAGGGAGGGGGAGGGTGAGTGAGAGACAGAGAATGAAAGAGAGAAGAACATGAGGCTAACCATTTATTGCAACTAGGACGGCCGTCTGCCCCAACTCTTCTCTTGCTCCCAATGCAGCATCAGCCCCATCAGACATTGGAACAAAGTTACGACGCATCCACTCACGGTTACCGATAGCAACCAGATAATGGTCAGTCCTATTCCCTTTTGACATGGCAAAGTGTCCTGTAATAAGAATGAAATATGTTGTAAAATTATTTATTCATGATTTTGGTAGATAATTGCTTATTATTATATCTTCTAAAGCACTTTAAGATTTAGGTAGAAATAAAATAATCTATGGAACTCCCATTTATATTATTCATTTTTCTTTATATGTAGACCCTGAAGAATATCAAATGTGTTAGATTAGATTAAACAAATTTCTAAACTCAACCCTGGATCAAACACTCCATAGCACCTAACCCTAACCCTAAACCAAATCTAAAACACAATCAAAATCTAATGCCAATTGCACATGGAATGTCATGTTCCTTACGTAGGGCTGCGTTGGCAACTGGTATGGCCTTTGGCTTGCCATGTGAGGGTGACATTGTACAAACAGTAAATGCAAACTGAACCGAGCAAATAGTTCTTTAGATCCTTGCACATGCACTTGTCTCGGTGGGCTTGATTACTGGTAGCCTTAGGATTAAAGCAACCAAAATTAGCCTAAGTAATAATGCAACTGAAGTGTTGCCTTGTATGCAACAGGCAAAAGTCTTACTCTTTTATTTTTAACAAAGTGAACCCCAAAGCGTATCCTTCTACCCAACTGGAAATACAAATCATCAACGGCCTCTGCCCTCTTGGCTTAAGGAGATGACCTTGTGATGACCTTGAGTGTAGGAGCTAAGACTATGTACAAGTAGAAATAAAACCTGACCAAGATCGCATGGTTTAAAAAAAAAAAAAATATGGAGCAATTTCATATAACCATCAAACGATCCTGGTTTACCTGTGGACTCGGATGGAATGATGGCCGACCCCCCACCGTTTCCCGTCGTCGGAGACACCACATCCACAGTGGCATTGTCAATCTCCACCCGGACTGTATCCTGGTAACTGTCTCCAAGCTGACGTCGACGCAGGAGGAGTTCCAAGGAGAGGGCATCCACGGAACACTTGATACCGCATCCGGGCACAACCTGAAAGTCACTGCACTTGGCAAGGGCACTGGTTCCAAAGACCTAAATGTTGATACAATCATGGCATAGAATGCATGCTTAACCCAATGAATTTCATTTTGGTATAACAAGCATTTCGGCAGCTGTCCACTAGATGACTGTTACTGCCGCTGACACTTCACAGTGAGTGATTTCAAGTTGTGTGTTAGTATTAGAATTTAGAGCAGTCAAGAGCTCTTAATCAAGCTAAAGATTTGCTAATGAAATTAAGAGCCAAATACTGATATCAATATCGATAGCTTAACACTAACACTGAACTGGAAATCAACATTTGCTTAATCCCTATGCGCTAGATTTAGTGAAAAGGACATTTGTACATCAAATTCAGCAGACAACAATTTTGCCAAATCGATAACACTAGCTACCGGAAGTTGACGATATTCAGAGGTCAAAGGCTGATTTCCATTTCGGTGTTTGGGCTGGGTTTAGTGCTTTTTGAACACTAACACCAGCCCTAACCACCCAACTTGAAATCACTCAGTGTACATGCATACTGGTTACAGTCTTCTTGTGTGCGACAAATAATGTTCTATAGAACCCAGCTTGAGCTTTCTTATGGCTTAGTATTCAGCAGGTTAATGTCCATAATGCTTTATCATCACAAATTAATCAACACACATATTTCAAAGAAATATTGTCAATTAAGTGCATTGAAATCAACGGGTGTATTATGAAGTAACACTAAACTGAATCATGAGCAGATGTATGTAAAGGACATCACAAAGGTATTCAGGATAACTCTGCATCGTATTCGCAAAACTATTTTTTCTAAAAAGCTAAAGCCTATTTTTACCAGAAAAAATTCAATCATTCAAACTAGAAAACCGAGGTAGAATAAAATACACAAATTTACAGAGGGGACCCAGCCGACTGGTTATACATGGGTTTTATTCTTAAGGTTAACAAACTGTGCTGTGGCATTTCCTCAAATTGCATTGTAAAATAGGAAAAAATACCACCATGATTAATTTAATGCATAGGATCAAAAGAATCTCACAGGGATGCCAGTTAGAATTGATCAGAGGGCCTGAAAATCACCTAAAATGAGCTAGTTTGTACACAAAAGAGCCTACACTATGGTATGAAAATAACTTGAAAGGCCAGAATTCAGGCTATTGCCTGAAAACTGGCATCCCTGATCTCTATATAATGGCATTGGTGCCATTCATATTTCATAACTGACTACATAACTACAAACCTCTTTAGCTCTTTTTGCTATTGCTACCCCTACTGGATGTTCACTTCCCATCTCAGCTGAGCCGGCCATGGCCAGGAGTCTGTCTGTGGTGTAGGTTTCCACCTTGCTGTGGAATGCCATCACATCGGTCACAGTAGGTCTACCCTGGGTGATAGTTCCTGTCTTGTCAAAGACCACCGTCTTCACCTGGACAGAATGAAGAAAGAAGGAGAATTCAAGAACTGTCTAATCTTAATACGCCTGGGTGTCCACCTTGCTGTGGAATGCTCTAGTATGGCTGTTTTTTGGTTTTTCGTTGTTGCAGATATGAATAAAAACGTACTAATTTAATAAATCTCTGAGAAGATATTGAAGTGTCACTTGAATTGATGATCCCACTTAATCCCACTACTGCTATAAATAATAATAATACTAATACCAATTTTTATTATTGTTATTATTATTATCATAATAATTATAATGATGAAAATAACAACAACAATAATAAAATCAATAACAACGATAATACTTGTTTCATATTAAGTTGCGCTTACAGCAATTCATCAGAGCCCTTGAACAACAAAATCAGAATGCACATAATTTTGATTAAAACAATAATAACACAAAATAAACTAGTAATTATGTTAATGTAAGAACTTAATGTTAATTAATTTAATTGGCCCCTCACCTTATGAGCCAGCTCAAGAGGTTCTCCTCCCTTGATAAGGATGCCATTGGTTGCTCCGACCCCGGTCCCAACCATTACAGCCGTAGGGGTCGCCAGTCCCAATGCGCAGGGGCAAGCAATGCAAAGAACTGCGATGGCACACTGGAAGGAGTATTGCCAGATCATCATCGTCTTGTTTTCAGGCAACGTCTAGGTAAAAATGGTAATGAGGATAACAATTGTAACAGCTGATGTCTAAAGGAAAGTAACAAACAAATCCTCTACACACTAGCATTCATATTTTAATCGGACCAAAGTTTTCTGAGAATATATATTGAAATATATACATATTAGCATTGCTCAGTTCTATCATTAACCAATATATGAAAACATGTACTATGTAGATAATATTTCAAGAATGAAAATCTCACTGACAGAAATCACACAGGAGATGAGGATGGGTAGATTGGGATGGTATGGAAATATGGTCTGTAAAGGAAAGAAACATTGGCAGACTTTGCAAACTCTGGAAGGAGACACATAGACTAGTGAAACCAGATGAAGACATGAGAGTATCTGGCCTAACCAAGGCAGAAGCTGAAAATACTAAGGCCTAGAAAAAGGACATAAGGGAAACGAAACGTCCAACCCAACAGTGTGGGAAAAACAAGACGCTGTTAAAACGATGATGATAATGATGATGAAGAAAGAATCCACTTTTGTTTGAAGTTTGGTGTTGGTGATGATAATGATGATAAAACGAGGATCCACTTTCGTTTGTTGTGTACCTACCTCAGAGCTAGATGGATGCACCATGCCATTACCAGACAGTCCCATAGCAATGTGACAGATGAGTGTTACCAAGGAGATAATAACGATACCAGGGACGAAGTATGCTGCGATGCGGTCTGCTAGCTTCTGGATGGGTGCCTGTATTAAAAGGAGAAGAAGATATAGATTTATGAGATATAAAAACTGGAGGAAAGGGCTTAGCAGGTCACATTAAACAAATGGAACTTTAAACTGACTTTGATCATTAAGAATGTGTGCACTCTTGCAGATTGCAAGAGTGCATTTCACAAAACAGCCCTTTACCCAGTTTTGTGGTACAATGTGGTACTCACCTTAGATGTCTGTGCTTCCTCTACCAGCTTCACAATGTTGGCTAGAGTTGTTTCTGAACCAACATGAACGGCCTTGACAAGTAGAACCCCATTCTGGTTAATGGTTCCTCCTATGACAGTACTCCCTGGCAAATGAAAGAAAAATATTGACAGTCAACTAATCCATTAATTTATTACCCATTTAACATTTCTCGATGAACAATGTAAGATGGTGACGAGGTATATTTTTAGAAAAATATCATGCTATTGGGACTAGTGTACCTACAATGTAGTAACCTTTTGGGTGTTGACTTAACTAACCTGTTTTCTTAGTGACTGGCATGGATTCTCCGGTGATCAGAGCCTCATCCACCATGGACGTCCCTTCCTCCACCGTTCCGTCCACAGGAATCTTCTCACCAGGACGCACCTTGACCAGGTCACCATGCTGCAAGAGGTCAACGTTGATCTGCTCCTCTGACCTTTGACCTTGGGGGTCAATAGTGACCAGGGTAGCTTCTGTTGCTTGTAGAGAGATGAGCTTGGCTAGGGCTGCTGAAGTCTTTCCCTGTAAAGAGAACAGGTTACTATTATTTATTCAAAAATATATTGTTTGCATGATCTCACAATAAAATTGGTAATTTCATGAACATTTTAGAGGCAAAATGTGAATCTTATTTTATTTTTCCAGAGTAAATGCGCAATTAAAGTACAACCTCAAAATATTTTATCCGTTTCTGATAAGGAATTATCCAAACTTATCTATCCAATTTTTATTCCCTTAGGCTGATAATAGTAAATCCTCAGTTCCTATAGGCAATGGATTAACGTAGAACATTATGGCAAGATGTTAATCTACATTTGCCACTCTCCACCCAGCTGTAAATCGGTACCTGATATGTTTGAGCGCTAGTAACTTTGGCAGCTCAGCTATAACCAGGGTAATATGTGTAAAGCGCCATGGGCGTCAGAGCCTGGCGGATACTGGCGCTATATAAATTATTATTATTATCATTATTTTAAATTAGTAAGCCACATTTTGCAGCCTACAGCACAGAAAGTCCCAATAATGATTGCCGTCCAAACATACCTTGGTGTAATGCTCCAGCCATCTTCCTAATGTCACAAAGATGTAGAGCATGGGAGGCTCATCAAAGAACGTCTTTGGACTGGTATCAGATCTCCGGCATATGGCTATCAAGAGGACTATGACAGAGTAGGTGTAAGAAATGGTTGTTGCCAAGACGATGAGGACATCCATGTTGGCTGCCCCGTGCTTGAGGGACTTGTAGGCCTGAATGTAGAAGTATCGCCCTGCTATAAACTATACAGCAAGACAGAAATGGAAAAGAAAAGTAATAAACACTTGGTTGAAAAATACATGTATACACAGTCAAACCTGCTTTAGTGACCACCTGTCTACAAAGACCACATATTTGGTTTCCCTTGAAAATGGTTTCTCATTGAAACATGTACTAAAGGAACCTGTCTACAAAGACCACTTTTTGTGCTTCCCTCAGGTGGTCGCTATAGACATGTTTGACTGTATATACATTTGTTAAAACAGTCAAATCTTGTGAGTGTAACTCTCTTACTGGTACCAAGTCAAGATTCATCAAGGTTGTTCTTCATATGCTATTGAAACATCAATATGTATATACCGGTATATAAAATTGCAGATTGACAAATGTAGGGACAACCAAAATATCCTCAGCAGTAGAGGTGGAAAGGGATTCAGTAAAAAATGTACCATATCATTTATCATATCACTACCATTATTATCAACTATGTCATCACTATCATCATCATCTCAATCTCTAACACCATAATGATCATAACCACCTTCATCATCATCATCATCATCATCATCATCATCATCATCATCATTACCACAATCACCAGCATTACCACAATCACCATCATCATCATTACCACAATCACCAGCATCATCATTACCACAATCACCATCATCATCATTACCACAATCACCATCATTGCCACAATCACCATCATCATCATTGCCACAATCACCATCATCATCATTGCCACAATCACCATCATCATCATTGCCACAATCACCATCATCATCATTGCCACAATCACCATCATCATCATTGCCACAATCACCATCATCATCATCACAATCACCTTCATCATCATTGCCACAATCACCATCATCATCATTGCCACAATCACCATCATCATCATTGCCACAATCACCATCATCATCATTGCCACAATCACCATCATCATCATTGCCACAATCACCATCATCATCATTGCCACAATCACCATCATCATCATTGCCACAATCACCATCATCATCATTGCCACAATCACCATCATCATCATTGCCACAATCACCATCATCATCATTGCCACAATCACCATCATCATCATTGCCACAATCACCTTCATCATCATTATCATGATCACCATGGATACTGACCTGTACCGGTGTGCAGAGGAGGAAGAGGAGGAGATTGAGGATAGATACTCCAGGGAAGATACACTTAGGAGAAGGATGACGGATGATTTCATACAACAAGATGGCAATGACTGGTCCACCAAAGAGTAAGGAGATGAAGAATGATCGTCGCCATCTATAAAAGTAGAAAGAAAAACAATTCTGATTATAGCATAACAATAATAGTGCCTTTTTCTAGATATAATTAAATAATAAAGTGCTCTATATTGTATTATATACTGTATATGAAGATTCTAGGCCTCTGATTGGTCAAAACTTCAGGTATGAAATTCGCCACTGTCTCCTTATGCACAAACAAACAGAATAGATTATTTAACAGTCCTAATTAATTGCTCATTTACTATCGAACTACTCCGAAGATCAAGACTTAATCTTGATCTAAGGAGACACGAACGAAAGAACGCTCATTTGGTGTCCGGTAGGTCACCAATATTCTTGTAGAGTTCCGAACATAAATGGATATCAAATGTGTTATTTCACTTCATATTTAGTCTGGTCTGGGATCCAATAGGGCTCTTAAAATAACTTATTTGTGATAGATTGCAACTATGTACATAAGAGATAGGAGACTGCAAACTTGCGATTGATTGAAGGACTTACGATTGATTTGGATCAATCGTAACTTTTTATAAGACTGGGCCCTGATATACTAAATTCTGATAGGTGGTTGGACAACGTATGGGACAAAAAAGCTTGGACTCGTCATATTACAGATGACCCAAATAGTAAATTATGTATAAAGATTCGATTTCTCTTACTGGTTGATGGTCTGGGAATGATCAACGCTGGAATGTACATTCTTATCACTGGAAACCAAGCTCGCCTCAAAACCTGCCTCCTGCAAATAAAAAGAAGAAGAAATATTGATGAAATAAAAATCTTACTAATGACATAGCAATTTAATTATTTTAATTTATAATTTGTATATAAATGCCAGCATATAAAGCCAAGTAATAATGAATCTGGATTTTATATCATTTTTAATTCTCGCTACCCTAAATAGCGATTCTGCCGAGATCCGGGGAAAATCCTGAAATCCGCATTGCATTATGGGATAGCTTTTCGACATTACAGCTTCCTGTGCAGGCGTTCGTGATCACAACCCTCTCTTTCACGGTAGAGTTTAACGGCCTTTTGTGCTAAAGTCACTAATTCTGCCCGAAGCTTTCCATTGCATATTATAATCTGTACCAATTACACTGATTGGCATCGATTTTAGCGTGCGTGAAAACTCTGCACAGCGAACACAGGCGCTAGCGCCAGCGGGATGGGACTCTATACCGGAAGTTGTAGTGACGACCCGAGAGAGTGAAAATTACCTCGTCTCGCGAATTTCGAGATTTTCGTACCTATTTAGGGTAGCGAGAATTACTAACACAACATGACAGGTCGAGTTTGAGAAAGTGAGGGGGTGGAGAGAGAGAGAAGAGAGAGAGAAAGAAAGAGAGAGAGAGAGAGAGAGAGAGAGAGAGAGAGAGAGAGAGAGGAGAGGAGAGAGAGGGGGGGGGGGGGGTAAGAGAGAGAGGCGTAGAGACTGAGACAATCACACAGAGTGATACTGTACATGTAGATTAATGGGACAATCAATCAATAAATTTGATACTGAGAGGAGGCAAAAATGTAGCTTCTGATGAAAAATTTAATTATCAGGATAATAATCACATTCATTTAACACATGATAGCAAAGTCCCTCACTAATTATTCAATTGTCATCAAGAAAGTGTTATAGATCATCTGAATAAATCGAACAAGTCAAACCAAATTTAATAACCAAGCCTAACCTGAACAACATCTTTAAAGTAGATATTCATTGATTTTAAAAACTAACTTAATTTCATTATTGCAAAGTTGAAACTTTGATTCGACAAGGTTATCAAAATTCAATGCTTGGAAACATTCAAAGTAATGATTATTATAAATTATAAAACGCTTAAATACAGCACTGGCATAGCACCTGAAGAGGTCTCCGAACGCTGCTGAGATGTGTGAGATCACAGTATGGACACGATTTGCACAAGCAGACGATGTCCCATGACATCACACACATTTTCAGTGCCTGTGTTTTCATCTATTCTTGAGTTCTTTCTCTTACTTCACTACCGTCAGGCTAAATGTATAATCTATTGCCTCACTCTAAACCCTGCACATGTTTTTATTTTGATGACAAATGCAGCGATACAAAAATAAAGGAATCTGTCGCTTTAAAAAAAATAAGACGCCATTGAATATTCAGCTGCACCGTACCGCGGTATGTTCGGCGTTTCAAGAGGGAACAAATGCCGTCCTTAAAATCATTCTGGGGGGTTTTCAATTCAAAAGTCTGGTTTCTTTGATTGTTAATTAACCCCTATCCTGTGTATTTACAAGCAAAAGATTTTAGTTATCGGAATCGGGTCATATCCCCTTGTGAATGGTTTGACATGCCATCACATTTATATACACTAAACTCATTATAATTTGACAAATAAAAGCTTTGCAATTATGTTTATTCTTTATGGGATGTCGTCTGCTTGGGCAGTATTGGTCCATATAGTGACGTCATTAAAACATCGTTATTTTCCCCGCGAATCTCTCATATATCCCAGCTGCTATGCAGGTGGTTGTATTTGTATTTTTATAAATCACCCAATATGTAGTTGACCTAAAACTTGTACGATGGCCATCTGTTAGCTTACCAGTTTCTAGTCATACATTAGTTGACATATTTGTGATTTTCTTTGAATTTCACCTTTAAAGAGAATTAGAACAGACTTCTCACAAACTTCTCTGTACCTTGATTGCCAATATGATATCTCTTGGTCCTGTGAGGTTGGGGTCATATTCAAAGTGACCTCTGCTAGTCGCCAGGGCAACAGCGGCTAACTTGATCCCTGTTTTTTTAACGAGAGCTGACTCAATAAGATGTACACAAGATGAACATGTCATGCCAGATATCTGAATTCAAAGATGAGACAAAGGAAACATTGTTAAAATGACACAATCAAAACTAATCTTGAGTTGCGATAAAATGACAAATTCAAGAGAAACTGTTCCAAAGTAGTTCTAAATTATTCACATATACAGCAACAGATCTCTATTCAGATTTATGGGACAAAAATGGGATTTTCATCACTTGTTAGGGTACTCAATACCAATATACACCTCCCCATGATTCTTGAATGAATCATATTTGTAAAGATAATGTCAAAAACCTGACAAACTGGTCTATTTCTATATCTTGCATACAATTTTTGCATGGTGAGATAAAAGAGAAATGCTTTTAAAAAAAGAGCACAGATTTATGCAAACAGGGACAACTTTAGGATGTAATAATGACAACTCACATGTAACTCAATGACCCCTTCTTTGGCATTCGCTACGTCTGCGTCGATGACCTCCGCACCAAAGCCAAGGTCGTCTATCAAATTGGCAATCTTTGACGGTGACAAGTCCTTGGCATTGTATTTCACTTCAGCCTTCTGGGCCATGAGGGATATGCGAATGCTCTCGATACCTGCACAAAAATATGAAAAAATAAGAATTCTATGAATGCTATCTGAAAAACATCAAGGGGCATTTACATCTGTGGTCAAATTGCATTGTACTGAGTATTGTGTACTTTAAATGTAGGATTTTATTTTTTAGAAGTTACAAGCAAAATAGTTAGTATACTAAAATGGATCTGCCAGTGCCATCAAACTGTAAGTTTGTTTTTGAAAATAAATAGCAAAAATAGTAAGTGTTACTGTAGCCCTTCACTTTTAAAGATGTTCATGTTTTGGGTCTTTAACAAAAAAAGTTCACTTGGTGTATGTTTTCTACTTTTCTATAAATACTTTGATGGCTCTGGCACTTGGGATTTATTTTGCAACATACAATATAGATACTTATTGTACAGTTTAAGTAACTAAATTTGTAATTTTCTATAAATTCTAATTCTACTTAATTAATCAACCCAGACATGAATGTAAAGTAAAAATTATTTTAAAAAGCGAAATTACCATTACAAGTAATGAAGAAAAAAAAAATCAAAAATAATAATTCTATTACTGCTTTCGGAAAAAAAGAGTTTAAGTTAAGGGTAATGTTTTTTTGAGTGTTAGAGCAGGTATTTCAGTATATGGCCCATTTTTCTTCTAAAATTTAAAACCGACGCTGTGTTTAGGATGTTGTTCAAAGTCAGGTTTAACAATGGAAGTTAGTCTAACGGTTTTTGTTAAATGTGATTTTCGACCCAGTGTCTGGTCCAACTGAATTAATAGAATACGGACCATTGTCACAAGGGTCTATTTATTTTATTTGACTAACACTTAAATACAATGCAATGCAGATGAAAAAAAAAATTATAGCTGGAGTTTGAACCATAATGGGCATTAGTGATAGGAAACAGGAAACTGAAGCTTAATAACCGTTAAGTTCTCAAGGTTTATAATCTTTGAAGAGGAAGTCTAATGTTTCAATGTTTGGAAAGGAAGAATTCAAAGGCTCTCTTTTTCCAAAATGATGAGCAGGTCGGGGTTTAAAACAATGATAAATCCTTTTAAGGAAAGTATATAAACATGAATGTATTGGAGTGCTCAAATTTCATAATACATAGAGACCTAAAACATCTATTAACCACAAAATAATTTTTGTTTGCAAGTTCTACAGAGCAGAAATGAAGACTATATAAGACAGGATTAAGAAGGAATTACTTGGGCCTAAAAATTAGCTGTTAATCAAATCTCTAGAGATGAACACGTACCAAAAACTGCTAACAATGGATTACTTGATAGAAACAAGAACATATATTTCCAATTTTTTGTTGTTCCCTTTTTCTAGAGGTGTAGAGGTGTCGTGGTCGAGTAGATAAGTCACCGGACTGTGGATCACAAGGTCCGCGGTTCAAGTCCCGCCGCGGCACTAATGTCCTTTGGCAAGACATTGATCTACATTTGCCACTCTCCACCCAGGTGTTAAAATGGGTACCCGGTAGGATGCGAAAGCTAATGTGGTTTGATTAGCAAGTGGCGCTTGTAAAATGGCGACCGGCTGGAACGCTCCCCAGGGAGTGGAGAATGTGCATACCTTGTGTGCGGGTAAGCCTGAATCCGATGACCGGGGTAATAATATGTTGTAAAGCGCTGTGATACACATGTATGTCTGTAAGAGCGCTATATAAATGCCAATATTATTATTATTATTATTCTAAACACATCCTACATGTACCGTATGCAAGTTGCCATTTCAGTTTTGATTTTACATCTTGCAGAGCATTTTTATAAAATTTTGTATTGAAAAGAGTTGCCACAGCAGTCATTTCTTAAAAAGAATATGGTGCAAAGAAATATTGGATAGACTGTTAACAATTGACTTCTGGTACTAAACAACCTTGTTTACTATAAAAATGAAAGTTGTTGATGATCATTGTAGTTAAAGCTGTTACTGTACATATTAAGGGTAGACAGTTCAACTAAAATCCCATTATACAAATTATTATAAATACATAAACGAGTGGCTGCTTCCTATTCTGAACAATGTGAGGATATGAAACCTTTGACACCACTTCTCATATCTTTTTTGCCAAGACATACAGTAGTTTAGTTTTATTGGGCAGCATCCAATTCAGATTAAATGGTACGATAAAGACCTGTGGTTATTGTGTCTCTAGATATATATGTATGGACATTGCTTTTAGAGGGATATTCCACAAAAGTTAACTGAAAAGGGGACTATGTAAACAAAAAAAGTGCAATGAGATTACTCAACCCTGAAATTGAAAACCAGATGTAATACTTGAATGATTGATTGATAGTCAAAGTGAAATTCCATAAAAAGTTATTGCACTGTAATTAACTTTTTACTCTTTTAACATAATATGCTTCCACATCACAGTGCAGTCAATACTACACAATATTGTGTACATTTACATCAAATCCCTAAAGTACATTGAGAAATTAGTGTTTCTAAAGCTACATTACTATTTCCAATAAATGGGTTGCCCCTATTGTATAGAGAATAAATCTCTTTCATTAACATCACATTCCGGAGGTTAAAATTAAACGTACAGTGTAAGTCAGTCATCTATTTTTTTAAACAAAATTCCAAATCAATATAAAAATGTGTTTCGAAGTTGAGACTTTTTTCTCCCTCCGAAAATAGAAATATCCTTATGCAAGGGAAGATGGAGAAAAAAACACAGTAGTGCCATTATTTGGTGATATGCCTGGGTATGTGTGTGAAATTTTTGTTAACTTGTTTTAAAAAGATGGTTACTTGTGAGAGATTGAAAACAGTGCTACCTTCACGCTTTGCCATCCTGCCTTCTATCAATGCCACGCAGGAACTGCAGGTCATGCCAGTGACCCGTAGGAAGCACTTCTTGCTGCTGTCAGCTTTCACTTCCTGTCCAGCTGAATCCTGGGATACCTCTTGCATGAAAGCACCATGGGGAGTGATGGGTGATTTTTTGGATAAAGGCTCACTCGCTTGAGTTGTTGAGTGAGATGGTGTGCATGAGTTTGATGAGTTGAGCTCTAGTAATGGGGATTCTATAGAATGTGAAATAATTGTGAAAGGAAATTAAAAAAAAAAAAAATTCATTCATTTTTCTTAGCATGGAACTGGTATAGAAAAAGGGAAAAGAAAGTGAATAGGATTTTTAAAATCGAATTGCAAAATACATCTTTTTTCAAAAGTGAAAGTATGTAGAATGACAGAAATGTAACAATAAACAATCGTACATGTGGAAATAGAAACAAAAAAATAGATACTTTATTGTCGTATTTCTTTGGTTTATGAATAAGCCAAAGAAAAGAAAAAGTGCATTAATTTGTGATCAAAAGTATATGGTCAATGGTGGAACTTATGTAAAGTTACTGTATGCAGAGGAACCTGGTATCACTGATTTATAACTGAATGAAGAATAGATAATATTGTATCTCCCAATTAAAATAAAATTTAAGCTAATCTTTACAATGAAATCTCTTCTGACATTGTAATAAGCCAAATGATTAAAGCAGAGTATTCAGTGAGAAAATGACTTTTAACAAATGATGCATTCATTTCTTTGTAGTGCAACTAATCCTGCTGATATAAATCATATGCAGTTGATTGTTTCTTTACTGATAATTAGGATAATTTCTGGCAAAAATATCCAGGATGGAGCAGATGTACTTTTGATGAAAACTTACATAAACTGTTTTTCTTAATGAAAAAATTTAACGTCATAAATACCCTTTATGGTGACGTCAAAGCCCATGTCGTACACAATCTCTTTTAGTTGCTCCATTGTGATGGTGTTGGGGTCAAAGGTCACGATTGCATTCTCTTCTTTCAGGCTGACCTTGGCTGACCTCACAGCAGGGTTGTCCGATAGCATTCCTTCTATGCTCTTAACACAAGAATTACAAGTCATCCCCTGGATGCCCAGTACTCCCGCTTCAGTTCTTTCATTGTCTGGATCAGGCATGAAGCACTCAAAGCCCATGTCATAAATTGCATCCCTGATAGCCAGCAGTGTCGTGACCTGGGGGTCAAAGGTCAAAGTTGCTGATTTTCCCTCTAGGGATACCTGAATGGATGCCAAGCCAGGATGGTCCGACAGAGTGTTCTCAATACTTTTCACGCAGGAGCCACAAGTCATTCCTTCGACACGGAGCGTAGCCGTTTGGCTCTTGTCATGGGCGCTCACATCAAAGCTCTCTGGTAGGGTCGCTTCAAAACCCATGTCGTATATTGCTACGCGAATCTCCTCTGCTTTAATCTGAGATGACATGTACTTCACATCCGCTATCTTATCCTCTAGCGAAACCTTAATGCTGGTGACTCCTTGAATCGAGCCTATCCTGTCTTCGATTGACCGCACACAAGATTGGCAAGTCATCCCTTCGATACCGACAATAACCATGGCAAGAGGTGTCCCATTGTTTGGGGATGCAGGTGGAGTGCTACAAGGAAGTGTAGCATCAAAGCCCATGTCATAAATGGCCTCCTTGAGCTTCTCTGCACTGGTCAGGGTTGCATCATAGGTGATAATCCCTTCTTTGTTGGCCAGTGAGACATTGATTGTGCTCACACCAGGAAGTGACCCTACATGACCCTCGATGGACTTCACGCACGAGCCACACGTCATCCCTTCGATTCCAATCACAACCCTTTTGTTGTTTTTCCCATCGTCTTCAGAGAGCATTCCATTTGCAATGCCAGCATTGAATCCCAAAGCACCGATCTCCCCTACAATATCCACAAGACCCATTTTATCCCTGTTTAGCATGATGACTCCACGGTTCCGCTCTAAAAGAACTCTGACTTTCTCCACACCGTCTAGCCCCGATAGCTTCTCTTCAATCTTTTTCACACAAGACTGACATGTCATTCCTGCTATGGATACGACACCACATTCTACACCACATGCATTGCTTCCTAAACAAGCGTCAAAGCCCATGTCATAGATCACATCCTTCAATGTTGATTGGTCAATGTCTGTAGGGTCAAAGGTCACAAATGCTCTTTTCTCTGACAGCGACACCTGTATTAAAACACACAAGACAAAAACAAACAAAATATGACTTTAATCAAACTATCACTGATCATGAAATTAGGGTTGGATTAAACAAATAAACTGAGATATCCGTACAGACGTGAGCATAGTGCCATTAAATGATTGCTAATAACTGTTCTTTGGTCTTACCTCTTCATCACTATAATCAAGACTTGCTTTCATGTATATTTGGATTAATGATCTATTAGGACAGAAAATTACAGCACCAAGACCTCATTTTAATACCACAGCATGTCCAAAGTACACAACATAACCATGAAGAATGAAGATAATTATCCCTGTTTGATTGTTTGCATTTGTCTATTATTTCTTAAATAGGATTATTAGGAATGGACTTTGATCATTCTTGGTGTGACACAAATTGATGTCACCAATATAGATTTTTTAAATATTAATTAAAGATGTTTCTCTAAAAATGCCATCAATATAATACACAAACTGTGACAGCACACAACATAACTGAATCTTTATTATTATTTGTTACAATCGATGTTTCTCTGAAAGATAACGACATTCATTAAAATTAAAAACTGTGCTAGTGTACATCACACTACTAATTCAACAGGCTACATAACTGTATCATGGAAATTTTAGCTAGCTGTAAGCACCACAGGACATGCACATTGTTTATCTTGCTCAGAAAGACAAGATAAACATAGACACCCATAAATCAGTGCTGAAATTTCATTATGGAGCATCTCCATACATGCATGCACACAACCGTATGTATTGTAGGCCCAATATACATGTATGCAGAGTTGACCTTCGCTTGATGATATAAATGCAGGCGAACTTATAGAAGTACAATACAAAGAACAGTGATTATGTGATACAAGAGACAATATGGTTGATTTCTTTTCTATGAATTTGAAAGTACATGTACCAGTACTTCAGTCGAATATGATATGCATGATCAGTCACCATCATCTATTTGTCAAAGAATTCAAGATCATCAGAAAATCCTAGACAATTTCTATTACTGGTCCGGTAGGCCACATAAAATTAATTTCTAGTCTCTTGTCTCCTCTTCCCTCCTTTCCTGGACCGCCTCTTAAGCTTTAACGTCTTATTCTCAAGAAACATAAATTAGAACAAACCAATTTTTCACATACAAAAGAAAAAATACAAACCTTGGTGAGGGTATGAATAATTTAGTTGTTAACTGTTTGTACAGAAAATATCAAATGCAATGCAACCTCCACCTTCTCATTTTCAGAAATTAGGACAAGAAACTAAGAATCAATATTACTTGGCCTTCTCGCTAGTTAATGTTATTTCCTATAAACTGCAATACCTACAGGTACAACTGCTGGTTGTCTTTACATGAATAAACATACATTAAATCAAATGATATATGTGTTTATACTTTAAAGGTAATACAAAGTTTTGGTATGGGATCATGAATTTGGTTCAAATGAACATATCGGAAGCATATATGCTATCCTACAATATTCAGTGATCGCTGTCGCGGTTGAAATCGAATCTGAAGTTATAAAATTGTAAAATTATAAACTCTTTGGATTGTATACATATAGCTCCCTCTCAAGGTCAAGATATTAATTAAGCTATAAAACTATGTTTCTTGACTGAAATTGACCGCTTAGCTATTCCCATTGGGAAATTATATATCACAACTACATATTCTGAGATGTTCATGGTTGCAGCTACCATTATAGGGCCGTAGGCGCTATTTGAAATTTATCAAAATTTCCCGGGAGCACTGGTAAATTTTTATATTCAATTTTTCTCAAAAGCAGAAGTGTTTTAGAGGCTAAATTTTCTAGTGCTTATAATACATCACAGGGGCATCCAAATACAATGTATATCAAAATTGTAATGAATCAATGTCCACCAAATTTTTCAAAATTTGCCAAAACTTTGTATTACCTTTAACATTGACCATGAATTTCATGATCAGGAAATTATCATGATTAAAGGGAAAGTCCACTCTGATAATTTGGTCTGAAATAAGCTTTAGTGGGGATATCAATGATAAGATGATTGTATACTCAAATCTTTGATCTGAAAATGTTGTCCGTAAAGCAGCAGCTGTCAACAATGGGAATTCTCACACCAAAATACCATATTCTGCTATTGAACAATACTATAGGCCCTTTATACTGTAAGTACACTTTATATTCAATCAAAAATAGATACTGGTATACATGCACATGTACATGTATGTATTAAAGGGGTTTATAGAAGAGAGAAAAAAAGAGAGAAAAAAAGAGGCAATAAAAGGCAGTTGAGAATTGTTTGTTTCATCAGCATGTAAGTGCTTCATTATTTCATGATCATATTAGATTATCTTCCCAAGAAAAAGGAGAAATTCTTTTTCATGGGTAAGAGTGGATTAATAAAAGGCAGATTACATTGCTATTCTTTTATCGACAAGTAAGAGCGTTCATGATCATTTAAGACGACCTTTGCAAGATGGACTTCTATTTCTGGGTAAGAAGTAAAAGGCAGATAACAGTCTTATTCTTTCATCAATATTTCTTTTATGGTCATATCAGTTTACCTTCAAAAGAAACACTCATACAGCAGATGAAATTGTATTTCTTTCATCACTATGTGTTTCATGATCTCCTCCACAAGATAAAGTCTTTTCCATGGGTCATGAAGAATAGATGTTAGAGGCAGACGACATTACAATTTCAATATGTGTGTTTCATGACCACATGAGATTATCTGCACAAGATAATAACTTCCAATTACGACTAAGAAGAGTAGATGTAAAAAGGTGGATTGCATTGTATTTTCATCTACATGTACATGTTTTTAGTGATATTTTGTTTATAAATAATATACATATACATGTATGTAAGATTATCTTCATACAATAATTATTCAATTTTAAGGGTAAGAAAAGGGTACAGTATGTACTGTACAAGACAGATGACACTTCTATTCTTCCATCAATATGTAAGTGTTTTTCATGAATCTTATAAAGCCAGGGTAATAATTGGGAGCGCCAAGAGTGTCACATACATGAGCGCTATACAAGAACCCACTACCGGTATTATTATTATTCATTATCTCCACAAGATGATCTACTTTTTAATGTGTACCGGTAAGAACATTGGATGTTTCTTTTCTGGCAGACTGTCATTCTTTCATACATGTGACAGTGCCACATGATCATGTACAGTAAGATTACCTTCACAAGATAGACTCCCTTGGTATCACCCATGCGTTCCTCTATACTCCTCACACAGGAGTTACATGTCATCCCTTCCACATCAATTATTGCGAGCTGCAGCTCATGTCCTCCGCTCTCTGTCGCCATGGTTACGGAGGTGGTAATGGCTTCCTGCACAAGAAAGTAGGCGTTAATTTGATTTAATGACGAAGCAAAATAATTATCTTTCATATGTTTTCCCACTAATATACATGTAGTCCTTCATAGAAAATTGAATTGAATTGAATTTCTTTATTGTCATGCACAAAATAAAATGAAGGCATGAAAATCGTCTTACGGCTCACATTTGTATAAAATATAACAATACATTAACATATCATAGACAAATAACTACAAATAACATAACAATGTAATACAATTTAACCTCTCTGTTGAGAGCCAGGGGAATTACGGTATTTGATTATTTGTACTCCCCTGGCTCCCAACAGACATTATTAACTTAAAATTTAACTATTCTAGAAAATGTACATGACAACAATCAATGTCATAAATAGAACAAGTCACCTCCAAGATCTAAAATCAATTATTCATCAATTGTTAAATATTTCAGATAAAAACTGTTTATTTTTGGTAGCAGACATAAACTAAACGTACTGTACATCATACTGGATGGCAAAGAGGAGAGACAAGAGAGAGAGAACGAAAGAGAGAAAGGAGAAAGGGAAAGGGAAAGAGAGAGAGAGACAGAGAGAGAGAGAGAGAGAGTGTGTGTGTGGGTGGAAGAGAGGAACAGTTCAGTGTGAGATGATGCTATACAATTTCATTCAAAACATGGCTTTACTTAAATAACAGATACTGTACAAACATGTATACATTAGGAACCGGCTGTTCAAAATAAATACAAGGTACACCCTGTACAATGTTTCATTACTAACAGTAACAAGTGGTATTTTTAGAAAAAAAATAATTCACTGGCTTCAGTTACTTTTATCTTTAGTACCGGTAAGTTTCCATGCAAAATTGTTCAGTTATGTACAGTACATTTTTACAATGTACGTCACATACTGTACATGTACATGTAATGGGTCAAACAAGACTACAAATATGCTGTTAACACATGTTTGTGGGCAACAAATGTAAAATATGGTCAGTAAGACTGCAAACCAGATATGAAATGAGCAAAATATGAATGTTATGCCAAAGATTCCCTGATATATTATAACACAAGTCAATAAATATCTAACTAAACAAAATATTGCCAAACTGTTTATTGTTTATTTAAAGTGTACTATATGTCTTCATAATGAATTTTTTTTTTTTTTTTTTTTTATTGCAGTCAGTGCAGAAGAAAGTTGCATGTTTTGTTTAATACAATGCAGGATGTACAGAATGCTCTTTTTCTTTCTTCCATTCATGTATTTGCACATATTGAAGATACTTAACCTGTACAAATTCATGAAACTGCATTAAAAATCTTCTTCTTTTTTTACTGCCAACTCACTCAAATTCAATACAACTATCCCAACAGACAACAGTACAGACTGAGGCCTTCATCACAACAGACTGCTCTTCTCCTTGAACAATGCACATCATGTACTTTCCGTGTAATATCCCTATGAGCTTCCCAAGAGCTTTCAAAATAATTAATTACCTGGCAACCGTTACCAATGTACAGAGTAGAACACGTTCAGAACACCTACATGTATACTGTAGCTTTTAAAGTGAATACTATCTTTATTCAATGCAAAACAAATGGAGACATGTAGCCTTTATGCCATCCATTCTTTCATAATTTACATGTATGTACATGTACACAGAAGAAATTTGGAGCTACAGGTGTATGCCCGTGTCCAAACAATTTCACTTTGTCAACAAAAGATTTATTTTATTTTTTCATGGCAATAAGCAGCAATGATTTTTTAAAAAATGAACTACCGTAATTAACGGTGTATAAACCTTCGATTTATGGCGCTATGCCTGGCAATGTCTCCCAGCTCAGTAATCGGTGTGTTGACTCACCACTCTGAAACTAAAACAACACTCAAATTTGTCCGTCATCTTGGTTTGAAATTAATGTTTCTGATAGATCTCAATATGTAGTTTATAATAATAATTCCTCCAATTTTTCTATTACATGGTGTACCACAAGGTCCTATCCTAGGTCCTTTACTGTTTTTTTAATTTACATTAATGATCTTACACATTCAGCTGCACCTCGCAGTTAAATGAAAGGCCTTCCCGCATGGGTTTTTAACACGGACCCGGCAAAAAAAAGTCGGCAAAAAAAAAAAAAAAAAATATATAAACAAGTTTTTTTTTTTTTTTAAAGGGCGAAAAAGAGGAGTGCGGTTAATACACGAGGGCGGTTTATACAACGTTAATTACGGTAAGAGAAAGATGAGGAGACCCTGGTAAAAGCAGAGCTTGTAAGTTTTAGGGTCCCCTCTGGACCAAATAATTGGTTGGTACAATATGTAACTAAACAAGCAACAAGATAAACATGATGGGAGTACATATTTGTGACTACCTACATGTAAGAATACATTAAGAAAAAGGTGGTGTAAGAATCAAGAAGTGTACACAAAATCAGGAGACTAGACTCTAGAGACAAGACAGGAGAAAAAAAGAGAAAATATGTGAAATAATAAAAGACTACAACACATCGACAATAGGCACAGCACACAATGAGCACAAGACAACAGGGGGAGAGAATAAAAGGCTGACAATCTGAAAATATTCAGTAAGACACATACCGGTAATATTGAGAAGAAGGAATTTTACATCTACTGTGTAGTAATTTATAATAAATAGATCTAGGTACCAAAATAACTACAAAAATGAACTATTCTATAAGTCACAGTATTTATAGAGAAGATAAACCTTAAGTGCACACTTAAATGCAGAGAGCCAGAGAGACTATTATTGCTTAACGCTAGAGCCAAGAGAGTTCCAGAACCCAGGTCCAGTACAAACCAAAGTTTTAAAAGTAAACTTTGTCCTTACTTGGGGTATTAAAGTAAAACGCAGAGGTATTTCGTTAGGCATGGTCATGAACTAGACTATTTTTCCTAAAAATGCTGACAAGAGCCTGTGGTAGGACACCAGAATTGAAGTTGTACAGAGTACATTAGAGAACCCAGTTGGAGGTGATAACTGATAAATAAACTGCACCTTTAAAATTCTATGCATACATGTAAGTATACATGTATACCGGTATTAGAAAGCGGATTAATGTGCGTACGAAAGCTATCATTACAAATAATTCTTACGATCCTCTTGTGAATCAAGCATAAATTTTCAAGGTTACATGTAGTTTTAAGAGGACTTATCAAACCCAAGCAAGAACACCATAATTAAGGCCAAAAAAAAAAATCATTTGGTTGTCCTCGACCGCCCGCTCGTCATTTTCAGGCTGCTCGTATTTTTTTTTTTTTTTTTTTAATTCATTTTTTTTTTTTTATTTAATTTTTTATGGGGGAGCAATCTTAATTGCCAAACATACCATTTTATGCATTTGCAAGGATCAAAATGCGTCCCGTTGCCAGTTTGGTCTTTTCAGTACACAATTAGGTATTTATTAAACTTGCCATTTTTATTTTTCTTTATCAAAATGCTGTTCATTCTAGTCAGGTTCTGAGCATTCTCTAACTCATTTTAAAGCCCATCTGTTCTAGTTTACAGGAGGGATTAGACCACCCTGCAAGGTCACTGGACAGGTGGTTATCTCATCAAATCAGCTCTCAGTTAATATAAGATAAAGAGGATAATGGGGGACTAATGGTCACCGATTAGGCATTGTTTGCTACATAGAGGGCGCAAGTAGCTATAAGTAGTACAATGGAGATTTAAAAGGTGCTGTATTTCAATGCCCAAAATACTTTCTGTGTTGGTCTTGATATTCATTGTATATTAAACTAGTCTTTTACCATATTAAAGTGTTTTATAGACTTCGTTTGTTTAAATGCTTGACAATCCCAATGATTTTTTTTTTATGGAAAAAACATTTTTACAAAAAAAATCAAAAAAAAGAAAGAAAAAAAAGACACGCGGTAGGACCAATAATGTAAAAATAATCATTGAATTTTTCCACAATCCTCTAATATTCTTATCTTCCACAAAACGACCATCAAGTTTTATATTCTTTACAATTACATCAATTTTTTTTCTTTGATTTGAACACATTTGATATCACTTTCCAAGTTCCCCTGATATCGTACGTTTGAAGTTGCTTGAAACTGAGCAAAATAATAATATGTTTTCTTTGCTGCACACAGTCACAAGACTGAACTCTGAAGTAGGAATCTTCTTCTTAAGGCCACCGTCGGGTGTATTCTCGTACTGATGTAGACAGAAATAACCGTCTGATATGGGTCATTTCTTTAATAAAACTGACATTTGTTGACATTCCGGGTAATCTAGATGACTCACACCAGGGGATAAATTGGCCAATTTCTGATACCTCTTTGTGACAGAAACTTTCTCCCCCGATTTTCACTATTTAGATCTAATTTTCTGATTTATAAATCAGATATAAAAAAACAATATGTATTGTTCTCCTATTTACAGTTAATACGTTTGATGAACTATTATAAAAATGTGAAATTTACGGACTTACCTATATGAGTTATCCAATTTTTATCTCAGAACCGTGAAACGGTACGTTCATACATTCCAACTAGTAATCTATGACATCGACCCGGCCGATATATTTCCGGGTCAACCTACCAAAACATTGAGAATGGCCAATTAGAGCACCTGTTTAGTATTGCATTTATGAATATTCATATATCGCTGGGTCAAGCCGGGCTGACTCGTACATAGCTACTGGACGTTCGAAAAGAAAAAATGAATATTCATCAACTAAAACCAAGACCATACAAATCAAAACGTTTGTGAAGTACAGTTAAACCTGAATCTACAGACGCAACCGATATAGAAACAGAAACGAATCATATTGACTACGAGACTTTCTCGGATTAATCATTAATTTAGGATCTAAATGAGCAAGCTATCGTAAGTCAAAGTAGACTCTACATATTTCTATGTTATTTTTTATTTTTTAATATAATCATTGTAACATTGCAGCCAAAATGCATTTATGAGTATCAAGTTTATAATATTTGTATTATAAACATGATATACCATACAATGCACCCAGTGCCACAGTGCTAATATCCTGTGTGCCAAGTTAATTTTAAGGTTGGTTCAAGTGCGTGTTATTTAAATCTTTACAAAAAACAAATCGCTGAATTACTCGAGAAAATCCAATCTGACTGTTGTATACAAAGACGCGTAATCCAAAGCCGATAATCTGATGCACGCGATGGTACTTTCAATAGCGCTGCAAAAGCACTCAGCACGGTGCAATGGGCATGAACAATAACTGTTATTACATATGCGCGCTAGCGTGAAGAAATCAGCGTAGCGGTGGCTCGCTCGCATGCACACGGCACTAAAACAATAGCGCGCTAGCAGTCTCATGGCAGGATATTAGTTAAGCATAATCCTACATCAGTACTAGATCTAGATCTAGTACTATATTAAGTATAGACCGAAAGCTTCAGTCTCTGATATCAACGGTTGTTCTGCTGAGATTGCATCTGGCTCCTCTGACGGCCTCTATACATTGTATAGACTGAAGTTCATCCTATGGGGACTGAGTGGAACAAATGGTTTGGTTTCTGCCGGACCGCGATGAATGCGATGCAAAGAGAGTTTCACTCTTTACATCCTCATAATAAATAGGTCTTCTCTTCTCTTATCATCCTAGGGCAATCCTAGTCTTAGACAGCAATAACCATCTGATTTGGGTCATTTCTTTAATAAAACTGACATTTGTTGTCATTCCCCAATACAGATGGCAACCCAGAGATCTCGTACCGTGGGGGTAAATTAGAGCCACAGCGTAACAGCTTTTCGTTACCGACATTTCTCCCCCGATTTTCTTTATTTAGATCTAATTTCCTGATTTCTAAATCAGATGTAAATTAGGTCGGTCTATATATCTCCTAATTACAGTTTTCAAAATTTGCTAAACTATTATAGAATGTGAAATTTTCGGACTTACTTATATGAATTATCCAATTTGTTCCTCAGAACCGCGAAGCACTTACGTTCATGCATTCGAAATATTACCCGGCGGCCGATATATTTCCGGGTCCACCTACCAAAACATAGCCAATGGCCAATCAGAGCACTCGTTTCGTGGGAGTTCGTTGGTCAAGCCGGGCCGACTCGTATGTAGCTACGGTAGCTATTGGACGTTCGAAAAGAAAAAATTAATATTCATCAACTAAAACCAAGACGGATAATGTTGACGACGAGACTTTCTCGGATTAATCATTAATTTAGGATCTAAATGAGCAAGCTATCGTAAGTCAAATAAGCTATATATATGTTATTTTTAATTAGACTCTAATTATTGTCATATTGCAGCATGTGTGAGGATGTAAAGAGTGAAAATCTCGTAGCATATCTCATTCATCGCGGTCCTGCCGAACCGAACCATTGGTTCCGTACAGTCCCGATAGGACAATCTTCAGTCTCTATAATCGGAGGTCTAGTGGAGCCAGACGTAGTCTCAGTGGAACAACCGACGATTAGAGAGACTGAAGTTTTCGGTCTATCCTAGTCTATACTTTAGTGTGTTTTATTATTTTGGGTTTCTAACTTCAGTTAACAGCTCTACGTGCATATCATAGGGTTAGGGTTAGGGTGAGGGTAGGGTTGGGGTTAGGGTAGGGTTAGGGTAGGGTTAGGGCTAGGTTTAGGGATAGGGTTAGGTTTAGGGTTAGGGACCGTTAGGGTTAGATTTAAACTGATTAGATTAGAAACCCAAAATAATAAAACACACTAAAGTATTAGGATAACCCATCCTACAGCCTACTGCTATAGCAATCGACATATAAATAATAAGTAGAATACTACACTATTCTGGTTTATACCCCTTCAAAGTAACGTGTATTATTTCCCCATCACAATCACATCACCGCACAAGTTGAAGTAGATTCGAAGGGGGCAGCACCAAGCATCACACCCGAAAGGTTCCCGTGCATGTACAGTGTAATAACCCCTCCACATACACTCAATGGTTCAACTTGTTAGACCTTAAATTTCATGATTTTAGGATCTGCTTTACAAATAATGATCTATACATGACAGCTATACAATATAAAAGCGCTAAATGCATGGAAAGTTGAAATCATAAACTTACAGGTAAGAATCAGGTCGAACAAAAAATAAATCACATGAGATGATGAGCTAGCTGCCAGTCATTCCAACTTCGCTGTTCTCTAGCTCTCAGCTCACGGCGTAAAGACGCTGCGCGCGCTGATCTGTGATATCAACGCACGTACGTATACGTACGACGTACGTACGTAGGTGCGCGCGCGCGTGCACGATCGATCGATCGATGACGTACGTACACAGATCATTCGTGCCTGCCCATTCATATAAACGACCTTCGTTTGTCCATGGTTTTTCAGAGTTTGGCGTCATCATCCGGATGTTGGAAACAATAGTGATGGGGATGGGTATACGGTGTGCTATAGAGAAAGTCCCTGGCATGGAGGGGCACAATTATTAAGTACGGGGATCCCCCCTCCCCCCCCCCCCCCCCCCCCCCCGTGCTCCCCCTAAGTCCTATGAGTTAAAAAAAAAAAAAAAAAAAAAAAAAAAAAAATGGACCCTATTACAGATGGACTAATAATGAGAGTCTTTCTTTGATCACATCATGACCACCGCCACCTGATAATGTGTATGTTGGTATGTTGACGAGAACATTAATTGACGCGACAAATGAATGCTGATTATGTAATCCCGCATCATCACAGACAAAAGAACATATTACATTTCTTCAGATTCTTTTCGCTGGGCCAGGGTCAAGAGTGTATAGTTTCAGGAAAAGTATCGTGATTTCAGACCAGTTAGAGGAGCAATGAACCCCAAATTAGGAAAATTTGTGTGATATTAGATTGATTATTAAAGAAGTGGACACTGGTCATGTGGTGTACATACATTTGGACTTGCCAAACTTTGAAAAATACCTATACCTTCTATTTCTTGGAAATGGCTAGGATAAGTTCTTAAATGAAGTTTAAATCATTGAATTACAGCCCAATTTACAGGTATCTCTTGTAAACTGCTTCTAATTTCCTATTGAAAACTTCATACACGTCAATATTCATAATTATGTACGCCACAACTGCACATGCATTTCCGTGATTTTGAACAATTCAGTTTATTTTGCGCAGGCATTTTGTTGATTCTGCAATGCACAGTTTGGGTTTTGTATGGCTGACTGGCGGCGGTCGTGATGAGATCAAAGCTTGGAAGCATGTTTGGAATGTCATTATGATACTTTTGACTGAGTCAGGTGCATGCAGGCGCGTACGCAGGATTTTTTCAAGGGGGGGGTTTTAACATTTATAAATCGGGCCGAAAATTTCGCAACGAATCAGCCAGCCGCTGAATAAGCGGGGGGGGGGGGGGGGGGGGGTAAGAGGACACTTTTTTTTTTTTTTTTTTTGGTCCCAAAAAAATCGCAACGACTCAGCCGACCGCTGAATAAGCGGGGGGGGGGGGGGGGGGGGGGGGGGGGGGGGGGGGGGGGGGGTGAGGACACTTTTTTTTTTTTTTTGTCTCGAAATTTGAAAATTTGACATGTTGCTCCGTTGGGGGGGGGGGGGTGAGGTCACTTGTTTAGGTCATCCATGGGAATTTTTTTTTTTTTTTTTTTTTTTTAATAATAATTAAAAAAAAAAAAAAAAAAAAAAAATCCCAAAGGGGGGGGTTTTAGGGTTTTTTAGGGGGGGTTTATACACATAAAAATACCAAAGGGGGGGGGGGGGGTTTAACCCCCCAAACACCCCCCCTGCGTACGCGCCTGGGTGCATGAATGTATTATGGTACCGATCAGTGTCCCTTTGTAGTAGGGCCATGATCCAAACATAGATAATCATCTAATTGTCGGCTAATTACCACTATCACATTTGAAGGGGCAATTAAAGGAGCAATTCCGCTGATAGCTAGATTTCTGCCTTTTTTAGTTAAGGATTTTAACATTTCCAGCTATGATTGCATATTCCCTGTTCAGACACAATTCAAGCTCAAAAAACGGTGCCAAACTTCACATTGATTCGGAGAAAGGGTAACTGCAACCCGGCGCAGAGAGAGGGGGAGAGAGAGAGAGAGACATGGGGAGGGGGTTGAGATAATGTTTATGCAACAGTTGAATTTATCTACTATCTACAACTTGTAGTTTTGTTACAGATAGTCCGATGGCATTTATTATTTGTATTGCTTTTCTGAGTAAAGATATGAGGAGATAACCTGGAAAAAAGGAAAATAATGAGAGCCAAGAAGATAGCATTAAAACAAATATTAAAAAATCCCCAAATGTGTAAAATTTCAGTTTTTCCCTAATTTCCCCACTATATCATTGCCTTCGCTAACAGAGGGAAAGAAAGAAGGGAAGCAAGAAAGAAAGTCAGCTGCCTCCAAGAAAAACAAAACAAAACAAAGAAGAAAAAACGGCATAAAAAGTAGTTAACAAGTCATCATTGCAACTGCAAGTGTGCCGATCGCTTGAACAAAACAAAACAAAAACAAGTTGCAATATTGATGGTATCGGTCCGTCTAGGAGTTTCAATATGGCGGCGATACTGAACAGACTGCATGGGACCGGTATCAAATAAACTTGGCGAGGAGGGTGCACCGGAGGTATAGGGTCTCTCAAAATTTAAAGGAAAAGATCTTGGGAAGAGGGATCCAGGGCAGGAGGCATAGATCGCAAGATCAAGATCTATTCTGTTTAATAAACAGTGTTAGATCGTTAAAAGTAAACTAGATGTAGTGCTTGACTTAAAAATACTCATAAAATGGAAATAAAATGGAGGTCCCCAGTCACTACAATGGGAGTGACTTCTTCCTTCTACCCAGTGGGGAGGGAAACGAGGGGGTGGGGGTGGGGGGGGGGGGGGGGTACAGGAGAGATAGTAGAAAGGAAGATGATGTGATGCAGTAAATCTTTTGATCTCAATTATTGGAATGTATCTCAATATATAGCTACGTTTTTTATCTTCATAATAATAATAGTCATAATAATAAATAATAATTACAAGAAGGTAAATAGTAATAATAATAATAATAATAATCAAATGTCTTATATTCTGTGCTATTTATAATATATTATCAGATTATTTTTGGAGTGAGGAGAAGAGGTCACACGGTATGAACAACATATAATGCAGTATATGTTTATTGCAAAAGAGATATCAATCCATTTATTAATTCACAGCCATATATCTTCAGTGAAGCTTCAAACAAAACAAATAATGACAGACACAAAACAGCTTCAAAGCTCAAAATTGATCACAGAGAGAAGGGCAGAAAAAAAATATTGTGCTTAAGTAAACAGTGGAGTAATGTTAATCCAAGTTGTAAAAGATGGCAAAGTAACAAATTTACAAGTTTATGAAGACAGGTAGAAATATCGATTTACAGTGTAGCAATCATATTTAACAAAAAGAGTGAAGAATTTGTGTACAGCACAGCGAGAACTCAATAACTCTAAAATGAGTCAATGTATTTTTGCATAACCCATAATAACATAAGTCAAAGGTAAAATCTGCAAAATATGTTATCATTTACAACAAAACTATTCTTGCATCCTCAATATTCAGAGCCCCACATCTATACAAAATAAAGTAAAAAAGACTTTGTTGCATAAATAAATGTAACATTAAATCAAATATCTCGAAATTTACCATAGAGAGGTTCTTCACAACAAGCTTCAATCTACTGCATTTATACAATAATTCATTTAATAAAACATGTTTCTTTGAACAAAATAACAAGCCAATATTGACAGGTTTAATGTGTTTTCTATGTTTCACACTCTCTTAACAAAGGACAGAAAAGGGACTTTCAAACCACATGACATGATTTTAAATGGTCAGTGAATCAAGATCTAGCAATAAACAGACAAGATATACGCCGTTATCCTCTCAAATTTTTAGTGTCGGCTAAATCAAATTCAATTCAACTCAAACAATACAAATGTATGTAACTCAAGCAATATCTTAGACTGTATTTAATCATGCAAGATTTGATACCACTAGAACCATTTTTCAAAAGTAAAATTGGGATATTATTGGTGTAGTTCATGCCTATTTTCTCTACATTTTCAAAACAAACCTTTTAATTTCATACTGGTAGTTGGTTTGTTTCTTATTTCATATGAAGAAAAAACTGCAATATCAACATTCTTAAAACAAAATGTTAGTAGTATCAACCTAATTCCTAAATAAAGCTTCAAAGAGAGATAAGTATTCATTCCTTTACGAGTCCAAAACCATCTTATATAAACGATGAAATACAAATAGTCATTAATTTCACACAATATATATAATGGTGCATATAGATCTACAATATAATTTCATTATAAAAACTTGTGCTGAGCTATCAATTTACACAGACATATGAATGAAAAATAAACATACAAAATACACCCCCAAAAAACCCAAACAATTGTGCATAAGGTGTAATTAATCAGTGATATGATAAAACAAGGCAAGCAAGAAAAAAAATGACTTTAAACATATCCACACTAATACCAAAATCACAGCACCAAACCAGCTCCACCAAACCAACTCCACGATGACTCCACGATGACTCCACATCGACTGCTTCATTGAAATTGGGGGCTATGCTTTTTTGATCAGCCTGGGCCCTGTTTCATAAAACTTGATATCATCAACAGGATACAATAACAGTTATAAGTTAATGAAATTGTAGTATCTCATTGGCTGAGAGCAGATTTGTCATAGAAATTTAGCATTTGTTATTGATAACAAGTTTTATGAAACAGGGCCCACATGTTAGCCTCACTAATGTGACTGAGGTACAGAATAAAAGAACATTATAGTGACATGACATCAAATGTAACATGTGTACAGGCACAGTACTGCAAACAAATTGTTAGCTCAACAAGCTAAACTGTAGTTTAGTTTTCATATTAAATATAAATGTATTTTCAGGACTTCTGTATTTCCTTCTGGATATTAGAATCAGCCTCTACCCTACATGAAACTCATTTTTTTCACATAAAACTTGTAAAGACCTAGTAATTTTGTATCAACTCTCCATACAATGTTTCTCTCATGAAATATATCCATGGAGTGCATTTTTCCCCATTTGTGTTCACTCACCGCAATTTATTATACCAGTGACTAGAGTCTAGAGTTGCATGATTATGTTACTTACTAATTGTATTTTTTTTTAAATAAATGAATACTTTTAAGCATAGCTCAACATGTATTTACTTTCAATAATTTTAGCTGCTCAATACACATTACCACAAAGTGGAAACATACCATCCAGCTGCACAAATATAGATTTCAAACCTACAAAAAAAGTGGTTACACACTGTAAAACCAAACTATCAACAACAAAAAATTCATGAACAAAAGTTTCATGCCACAATATAATTGAATTGCAAAAGTGAATTTTTCAAGTCACAAAAGATTCTGGCCAAATCAGCCATCTCTTATACTTTTATCACATGTTTCTAGTGGCAGATGTTTCTGGTTTTAAGGGAAATATATACTGACTACTCTTAAAATAAAATTTCAGTTCACTTTTTCAAACCTCTAATTGATGCTCTTTTATAATAGGCATACTTTTAGTATAAGGATTTTCAATTGTTCAATGAAAGCAAATAGT
The DNA here is from genome assembly GCA_035222895.1 of Strongylocentrotus droebachiensis. Lineage (NCBI taxonomy): Eukaryota > Metazoa > Echinodermata > Echinoidea > Camarodonta > Strongylocentrotidae > Strongylocentrotus > Strongylocentrotus droebachiensis. Next base: position 81,773 of record JAVYIG010004453.1, read on the forward strand.
GAGTGGTTGGCAATCCTTACAGTAACAGGTCATTTGTATGATTACTTACGACTACAGAATTTTACTTCTTTTACAACAGATACAGGCAATTAAAAACGAATTCAGGGAATACTGTACAACTGCACATGCAAACCATAATATCAAATATCTGCACAAAGAATAACACTTGCTTGAAACATTGTGATCTACACTATACCTAATGACATTTTCTCTGAACACATATATACACACGTACAATACAAAGATATAAGAATGATGACGTGCAAAAAACCCAAGGAATATCAACTTTTGTGCGCTTGTATGGTGTCAGTAGTTTTTACAAAGGTTTTTTTTAAATCTAAATAGCAAATCAGAATGTTGGAAACTTCATCATAGTTCCTTTCTTTCAATCCACTTTCTTCTGAAAATACGAGTACAACATTCTCAACAACAGAAATTGCAATAGAGCAAGTTTTAGTGCTAAGAATTTCTTCTGTTATGTCACACACTTAAAAATTCCACATAAATACTGTAATCTTTACGACAAATTCATTTCATCAGAGCTGATAAGAAACAGGGTGATGAATACAAACATGTCTTGACAAAATAATGGACCCTCAATGAAACATAGATAATAGATATACAAATGTTTGACAGTTTTCTCTTGGGACAAGTAAATATGTACAACTCCATTTAAAAACACAGTACTCGGTTTACATACATTTCAGGTACAAAATAAATTAATAAAACAGGAATAACATATCTGGACTCTTCTGGAGCAAAATATGTACTATTTTCAAGTATAAGTACAATCTTGTTCCCCTTGATATTTGCAAGGACAAGGACATACATACTGTATACATTTCCAAATAAGTTGAAGTATGTTATTACAACTCCAATTGGCAGCATATTTCTGGATTTTATTTCATAGATCTTCAGCCTAAACTACAATTAATGATGTTGAATGGTATGTCCTTTTTTAAAATCTTGCAGGTATTTTAATTTTCTCATTCACAAGAAATCTATTTGTGCCATGCCACAGAATTTATTTTCTATAAATATGATGTTATATATGTAAATGTAGTTATATGATTTATCTAACATTTATTTTTTTGAAAATCCAGTGACTTTAGTAGGAATTAGAAGAACTAGCATCCACTTACCGGTATCCACATTATAATAGAAAGAAAGAAAAAAACCTCAACACTTTACACATGCGGTGAAATCTCTCTCCTTACAAAATAAATTGCTGTTTCGTAAACCACATTCTATATACCAATAATTGGAATGTGGTGACAGCACACACTATCCAGTACTAACATACATGTAATTGCATACTGTACAAAAATCCTTCACAGCATATTGAGCATATCATAGCTCTGATACAATCATTTTCAAAATAGCTCTTATAGTACAAACAATTTCATACTACATATGCTGATGATTTAAGACTTTCTAAATTTGTAAAAATCTAATTCCTATCTTGGCAGCAGAGTACAAGCCTAAATGTGCTCTAAGCACCATCTGCTGTGTAAACTATAGCAGTAGGATGCCAGTGGGTTGTGAGTATAGTGCTCTTATCAATACATGCAACCCAGCTGGGATGACATGAAGCAGTGCAAGAATAAATACATAAATACACCAGAAAAGTATTAGCAGGACAATGTCTAAATGATCACTTCACTAATCAGTGTTTATCGGTTTGTCTCATGATATCACTGAATGTTCCATGTCAAGTACCTACTGGTAACACCCTGCAGTCTTGAGCTTACATTAATACTATGATGCCAAGAGGTTCACCGGCAGAAGGTGATTTGAAGATAGTAGCAGGCTCAGCACACAACATGATCTAGATTACAATACAATGATGGGTTAAGATCTCTGCAAAGAGCACAAAAACGATTCTCAGACAAGTCTCTTGGCACAGGTCTACAGTCAAATGCAAGCCTTGATTTGATGGTAGCCACTCTCACACTTCCAAGGTGCTGCTATCACCATTCCAGTTTGACGGGATACTCGCCGGTCAAGCAAGCTGTACAGTGAAGACGCTTCTGTTTCTTGCTTTCCTCGATCTGCATGCCTTCGGTGACTGCCATTCGGAGGCCCTCTATTGACAGGTATGCAATGCTGTCTGCGTTGAAGTAACCAGCCAGTCGGTCGACCGGGATTCGGTTGGCAACGAGCTCCTCCTTAGTGGGGATGTTGATGCCCATGTAGCAAGGGTTGGTGACTGGTGGGGATGCTACTCGTATGTGAACCTGGGGATATGATTCAATATAATTTATATTGAAAATTGAAATACCTTACAGTGAAAAATTACCAGTATGAGTTTATATGTTTCCAGATTTGTAAGCATGAGAATGTTAAATTAGAGAATGGCACACAGAATAGATAACAGGAGAGATATATAACTAAAGGCTGACAGATCAAGACAGAGAGACAACTTTGGAGCAAAGGAACAGAGTATGGTATTTTTAGACAAAAATGACAAACCAAGCATGTTTGTACAGAAATAAGGAGAAAGCATGTTTCTTAATAAATCTGTAAGAAGAACAAAAGCTATTTTGTAAATGCTTAATTGACCCCATCCCCTCTCCTCTCATTTCCAATTAAAAACGAATAACTTTTAGCCTGCCCCATCTAATTAGGGATAAAATAATACAAGGAATACGTTTCTTACCTCTTTTGCTCCAGACTTTTTTAGAAGTTTGATGATGGGACCAATCGTTGTTCCCCTCACAATCGAATCGTCAATGATGATAATACGCTTGCCCTTGAAGTTCTCTGTGAGGGCGCCAAACTTCTTTGCAACACCTAGCTGTCTCAGTCTCTGGTTGGGCTGGATGAATGTCCTTCCCACGTACCTGTTCTTGGTCAACACCTCCATGTATGGGATGCCAGACTGAAAACAGAACAATAAAGTTAATAATAGTCTGATGCTGTAAACCAGTTGGATAGAATTCAACTCAGGATATAAGATGGCTGCACGTAGCTGGTAATATCCCTAAAGGATTACCTCCTTTAAGCCCCACTGTACTACTTGTAGCTACTTGCTCCCTCTATATTGAAAACATACCTAAGCGGTGACCATTGGTCCCCCATGATCCTCTTTTTCTTATGTTAATTGAGAGCTGAGTTGATGAGATAGCCGCCTGTTAGTAACCTTGCTGGGTGGTCTAATCCCCCTTGGCTTATCTAGTACAGACAGCCTTTAAACAGTGTCAAGATTAAAAATTGTATGTATGCACACTATCCACTGCTGTGAAGGATGATGGTTAAATACCATTAGCCTCAGTAGGTGATCTCGATACTGTGCTTTGCCTCAAGATGAAGTCAAAGGGGCATGGTATAATCAAGAGATCATTTTTCATAGTATTTGTGTAGTGCACATCCAATTTTAACACTTTAGATTTATTGCCCTAGCATCATTGTTAAACATTGTTCTGTAGTAAATTAGTTATGATATCAATTGTAAACTGTGAGCACATAGTTTTTATCAATCTGAGGTTTCTAATCAGGGTATGTATGTGGTATACAAAGCTGATCATTTTCTAGTTCTCTTACGATATGTCAACAGCAGAGATTTGGACAACACAAAACTGTCACAAATTGCCAATAAGATCAATACTATGTCGGTTCTAATTTAATGTATTTTGCGGATAAATCTTATGCAAACCTGAATCACACACAGAATTCACAAACATGCCACGCACACACAAATTTCTTGCTTTACAGATTAATCTAAGTTATAAAAAATTTGATACTCACCACATGTGAGAAGCCTAGAGCTGCTGGGGTGGCAGACTCTGGGACGGTGCTAACGATGTCTGCCTCAACAGGAGACTCTTGAGCCAACCGCTGACCACACCTCCTCCGCACTGAATATACCATTTGTCCTGTAACACACGTAAGAATAACATCTCTTTATCATCATAGGACTACTCAATGTTATTTTCTTGTATTGCCAAGTTTAATTGCTTACTTTTCAAGTCTAACAAACTTGATAACATTTAATTGACAATATACAAAGTATGTTCGTAACTTCGTATATTGATCCTTACTTATCATACACTCATTTAGACTTAAATTTCAAAAAAAAATTCTTCTGGGTCATAATCTTAACTATGGAAAGGTAACCACGGCTAGCTTGTTTTCCAACAAAAGAAACAGGAGCTAAGAATGTGTAATCTATAAGTGCAGATACTCATTTTCCAAATGTATTACTGTGAGGATAAATCCGACCATGCAGTTAAAACTGGCTATGGTTCATTTTTGTACATAGGTTATGCACAATGTTGATAGATTCTGATATAAAGAACTCTTTGTCAAATAATTGTTTAGAGGTATATAGTAGTACAAGTTTGTAAAATACCTTCAAGAATGGTGTCGGGTCTTGAGAAGTAGACATACTCAAAGATGCAGAAAGCCTGTGGGTCTTCAGCCGGACGGGGTACAATGGCCAGGGATTTGATACCAGTCTTTGAGATCTCAACGATCTCCCCAGGAAGGACCTCTCGGTAGTATTGTGCACCAATAGATTGGAAGGAGCAGGATTCGGAGGAGACCACCCAGCCCTCCACATCATCATCCTTTGGACTGTCAACTGGAATATGAACATTGAGAGAGAGGGGAAAATCACATCGGGTTTGATCAACCAGGTTTTCCACATGGAATAAATTTTAGAGTCTTGACTAAATGTAGACTACCATTCCCCCTCCCCCCCCCAAACAAACAAACAAAATCTCACTCTCTCTCTCTCTCCAATTACAATTTAAAGGTATTATAACAGAAACTTTCACTACTAAAAAAGTCTAAACATATTCCTGTAAAATTCAATTTTTAGAATCTTTTGTATCGTATTTGTTCAGGTTCAACTCACCACTATGTCTTGCATGGACGAGCCTCCCAATACAGAGGGGCCTGTTGCCGTAGGGATCCCTGACGGCATAGATGGAGCTTCCATGGAGGATGAGAAGGGAGTAAGCCATGAGAGCCTCATTCATCAGTTGACGTATCCTACCAAGCCAGTTGGGGCCTTCAGGTTCCCCCTCCGGAGGGGCGTGGGTCAGCAGCTGGGTGATGACCTCAGAGTCAGAACCAGTCGACAGACCTACACCGTGTTTAAGCACCTATTAGCGGATAAATTTTATATGATAAATTATCATTTTGCATCAAATTTGACAAATACATGTAGATGGGTTAACAAATCTCTTCAAGGTTTTTACAGATCTGACAAAATAATCCACCTACATCTAAGCATCAATATCAAAAACTGAGATGGCAAACTAAGAAATACTGTATGATAAAAAATGAATGGCAAGAAGCAATTTTTTTTTGGAAGTGAAAATGTATATATAGTGTATGCTTGTCATGCTCTGGCAACAATTGCACTGTGGAAAACATCCAAATTATGATCTTTAACTTAGGACCTAACACTATACATGTACCAGTACCTAATAACTGTAACTTATCCCAAACCTAATTTAAACGAACATGCAACCCTAACCCTATACACAATATATTAAGCCTGGAGAATTGACACCAAAACATGTGTCGTACAAGCTTCATTACCCTACCTTCATCCTAAGTTGAGCAGCATTCACCAGCTCTCCATTATGCGCCACAGCGATCCGTCCATGGACCGTCTCCACATCAAACGGTTGGCAGTTCAAGAGCTCCGATGCCCCGGCTGTGGAGTAGCGATTGTGACCAATGCCCAGATTACCATGTAGTTTGGCTAGGATCTCGTCTGTGAAGATTGCACTAACCATACCCATGCCTTTATGCTTGCGGTAGTTCTTGGATGAACCTCGACTTGTGATGATACCGGCGCTTTCTTGACCTCTGAAGTTACAACACCAGAAATATTTCTTTTTAATAATAATAATAATAATAATAATGATATGTCTTGTTTACCCAGGGTAGCTTCATCAGTATTCATACTGTTCTCCCTGAGGGCCCTGCAATCATATATTATTACCCCGGTCATCGGATTCAGGCTTACCCGCACACAATATGTGCACATTCTCCACTCCCTGGGGAGCATTCCAGCCGGTGCATCATTTTTACAAGCGCACACTTGCTAATCTAAGCACATTAGCTTTCGCATCCTACCGGGTACCCATTTAACACCTGGGTGGAGAGTGGCAAATGTAGATCAATATCTTGCCATTACTTCCCATTCTGGAAAGGTTGTTTGAAATGTCATCCCTGCCAACCTTTCAGAGCACATCATTAGGAATTTAGCAAAGGAAAAATACAGTCTATCTAGTATACTTATAATATACACATAGGTTTTCAGAAAGAGATAGAAATCTAGGTTTCATAATATTAGTTTAAATTAGTCAGAAATTAGGAATCATTCCTCCAAAATAGTAAGGGTTTGGCAGCTACAGTGTACGTATGTAATGATTCCAGGAAATCCATGAACATTGCCAATAGTCTAAATATCTACACCATAAATCATAATAAAGCTTAGAGACCAGCCCCTCCCCCCTCCACATCCTAACTTATTCCAATCTTGGCTTCATACTCTTGATATCAAAATTGTCTACAATATCATGAAACAGTCAACAGTGGGAAAGGGGAATAGAGAGAGACAGGGATTGTGTAGATAATATTTAGGAAGGTTTCAGAAACATCCTGACAGGTGACAAACAAGAAGAGACTGCATACTTCTGTTATCAACTTGTAATTGTTTTGGACCACCCTGTACTGGCCTGTTATCACAACCAAGTCCACTCATGTCTCATTGACAATGACAAGATTAAACAGCTTTAAACTTGAGAAGATCCTTTCATACCCATTACACCACGTCAATACTGTATGCAAACAGATAGGTACAGTGCACATGATTTTACACACCAGGATTCTTGCCATTGCATAATACTCATAGTGCCAACATGCTTTAACAATGAGAAAGGGCAAGGGCGTCTCCTTTATTGTCTGTTGAAATCCAGGAGAGGATTAACTCTCATACTGTAATATAGGGTTAATCTGGCTTTGAACTGTTTGGAGCCAGAAGTGTGCTAACTCTCACTCATTTTCTTTACAACATACAGGTAACGCCCGTCTGGGTCTAAGCTATTTGGAGCCAGAAGGGCATTAACTCATATATTATTTTAGCAGATGTTTCTGCATTTATTGATAAATCAAATATAAAACATTCAAATAACAAAAAAATTGTACATAATATAATTGATTTTATCATTTACATAAAAAGTGACAACTTAAATACACATACATAAAAATGTAAATATAATTGAAAGCTTGAAAGTATGGAGGTAAGTAAAATATTGATTTTATCATTTACGTAAAAGTGACAACTTAAATACACATACATAAAAATGTATATATATATAAATATAATTAGTGCTGTAGTCAAACGTTTAACCGTCCGGTATCCGACCGCCCATGGCGGATTCCGTTTTCAATTGGACGGTTTCGTTTTCCCCGTTTTTTTTTTTTTTTTTTTTTTTTTTTTTATTCGATTTATGCTTTTCCACCTGGCACTATGCCTGGCAATGTCTCCCAGCTCAGTAATCTTTGTGTTGACTCACCACTCTGAAACTAAAACAACACTCCAATTTGTCTGTCATCTTGGTTTGAAAGTAATCTTTGTAATAGATCTCAATATGTAGTTTATAATAATAATTCGTCCAACTTTTACACATGGCATACCACAAGGTTCTATCCTAGGTCCTCTACTGTTTTTGATTTACATTAATGATCTTACACATTCTTCTAAAAACGACATTGTTACCATTATTTGTGACAAGTTCACAAGCACAAATCGGCGCCTTCAAATGCACCTTGCAGTTTAATGAAAGTCCTTCCCGCTTTTAAAAAAAAAAAAAAAAAAAAAAAAAAAAAAAAAAAAAAATAATTTTTTTTTAATTTTTTTTTTTTTAATTATAAATCGTTTAACCGAAAACCGTCCGGTTTTGACTGGCGGTTATCCGGAATTGGAGATATCCGTGATGTTACAGCACTAAATATAATTGAAAGCTTGAAAGTATGGAGGTAAGTAAAATTATCAAGATAAATGCAGAGGCCAACTATCATTAAAGCAAGAATGTTTGAATCGATAGCAGCTGGGAAGGGGAAGGGGAAGGGGGGGGGGGTACATGGAGCTGTTATAGAAGTATGTAGGAGAATAGAGTGTCACATAGAAATATTTTGTTCAGAAAGTATCTACATAAAAAGAAGAAAGAAAATAAAGAAAAAAAATGAAAGTGCATGCAAGTGGGTGTGTGCAGGTGAAGTAAGTGTTTGATTTGTAAAGTATTGTTAAAGAACAGGTCATCTAAGATTAATTTATATAAAGGTAAAGCATTCCAAATATCTGGACCATGGTGTAATTGATGTCTTATCAATTTATAGGCCATAATAATTTTTGGGTTGGTTAAATGGAAATCGGATGAGTGTCGTGTAGGATAAGAATGTATATCACTATTATAAACAAAAATATTTCGAAATGCCAAAGGTATAGTATTTATCCAAAATGTATACATAAAGATTGCAGTTTGAAAACTGCGAATACCGGTACACATGTATACGTCACATGTAAATGCCCTTCTGGCTTTGAACAGAGGATATGATCTCACCTGTGTTGGAGTCCAGTCAAACCCAGTGTGATTAGCTGAGGTATATCTAGCTGTGTGGGCCACTCTCCTGCAGCGACACATCCAAACACACCACAGGCCTCATGAAGACCCCCATCTTCAGGGGTCCAATCCTCTGCTCTTGTTGGCATTGACGATGAAGGGGAGGACGGCAATGATGAGGATGACGTTGCCATGGTTATATGAAGAGCCTCAGTGGCAGGATTCTGGATAAAATGAAAAGAATTGTATTTTGGAAGTCAGGGCTCAAGCCTAGTGTTCAACTTCAACCAACCATTGTCATTTATTAATTCATTAAAAAAGACAGAGAAGCCAGCTGTGGAATAAAGATTTGAAATAGCTTTCATGAATTTATTTATTTGGGCTATCTTTATTTATTGCATTTCAGCTCACTTCTTATTAAGTTCTAATTGTCTATGAGTATGCCCAGGAGGCAGGGTCGGGCACTCCAGCAAAGCATAGAGAGTCAATGCCAATGCGTATTGACCTCTAGCACTGCATGCTTGCTGTGAGGCGGGTATTTTTAGACCCATACACAAATACACACACCACACAAAATCGCATAGACTGTACACATTCATGTCGATGCAGCTGCAAGCAAAGTTTGACACTAGACTTACAATTTGAATTTTTAAATTATTCTTTTTAACATCAAGTTAAAAAAAATGTATTTTACTGCTATTTAGGTGTCATCAATTGTCACTAAAGTACCGATTTTGAGTGAAATCAGATGAGTTTTGTACAGTGGTGTTTGAAATGTTGAGAATCAAAAGCACAGCTTTTACTACAAAGCCAGGATAGTGATGCTCCTATGTGTGGGGTCGGGTGCTGGTCCGAGAATAAGGATCCTCTGCATAAACAATCTTCATAAACGCAGACAAATCACGTTTTAAAAAATAAGGAGCCTCCGCTCCGCATATTCAACTTCAAGGACGATCCTTGTTACCGATCCATGCGTTGGCGATGTGAAAAACAGATTTCGCGATGATGCTCCATAATCATGATGATGCATGTATTAATATCACTTTTATCAGTCACTTAATTACGCTTAACGCTAACAGCTTTTTTAACGGCTTTTTATACAGCACAGAGCTCAGACTTTCAATCATGATCTATCACGTTATGAACGATAAATCCTCGGGAAGACGGACTACCCAGCCTTAATGACAATGTAAGTTAGACATATTAGAGTAATTAAGTTATATAATTTATGTGACAGACGGACAGACAATTAGGTTCTAGAAGGTCTAGGCTAATTTGGACAATCATCAGATCACGACTTACCACACACAAAATTGAATGCGTTGGACTACAGTTGCAATAAGATTCCTAATTCTGGTAGGCCTACGATCAAAATCCGTTTATGCTGCCGGTAATGGAGTGCATGCTATCAGTAGGGGATTTAAATGTCTCGGCTTCAAAAGATACTTGGGAGATCGAGAGTTAATAGAAGTTCGATCAATCTAATCAGCATGACAATCATTAATCAATTCATTCATCTATTCAAAACCGGTGGTGCACGCTTCGTTTCGGTAGCTAGAGTTTCGGTGCGGTGCATGTATTCTAGAACAAGGTGTGCCAACAAAACAAGACAGAACCGTGATAAGGGGGGGGGGGGGTCTGATTGCATATGAGCTGCTGTATGTAAGGGCATACTTATTTCCTTGTCTAACTTATATCATTAACAGATAACTTTCAAAATAGGTGCTCTGACTTTTAAAAATTACATCAATAATAACATTTGAAAGGACAATAATAGCAGGGCGTCTCGATCAGCTCCCAGCTGGTATAGCATTTTTGGTGCCCTCAATTTTATTGTGCTATATATAACCGAACAAAACCATCGGATAGGTTGTGGTTCCTGTAGCCGTTAACCCTATATGCCTGGTTAAGTTTTTAGAGATTAATTTTACTGTATACAAATTATTCTCTTTTTGAATGATTGCTACGCTTAATGTTACTGTCTGTGTTCATAAACTTTTAAGTTGGTATACTGCTGCCCCGGACTCTGCCATCTTCCCCCCAATCTTTCACAACTTGGATTACATTTCCTCCACTGTATTCCAAATCACAACATTATTTCTGCCCTTCCCTATGTGGTCAATTTTTACTTTGGAAGCTGTTTTTGTGTCTGTCATTATTTGTTTTTCTTTGAAGCATCACTGACTAGCTAGGATATATATGGTTTTAATGGATTGAAATCTCTTTTGCAATAAATGTAACCAGAAGCGGCGGAGCTGGGGGCAAGGGGCCCGGTGCCCCCCCACTTTTCAAGCAATACCCACCACAAGAATTGACCAGACGTTTGTAAGTTAACCAATACTATCTGAAGACTTAGGTAAGTCTTAACCTAATGGCATCACCATCCTCTCAAATATAACCATTATCAACGTAATAATGCTATGATTGTCAAGATGGGCGCATAAGCTGATGCTTCAAGCCTCAACAAACAAGTAAGTAAGCAAGTAAGTAATCTACCCCAACCCTAACCCTATACCTTAGTCCTAGGCCTATCTCAACGTCTTGGACGCTCATTTATATAAATAATAAACCCTATTGGTGGGGTATTATAAAGTTAAGCCCCCCCCCCCCCCTCTTTTTTACATAAGAAATTTGCCCTTTTACTTCAGATAAGTGCCACTTTTTATTTCTAATAGGTGCCGGTTCCACACTTCACAGATGATATTTGCCCCTATTCAAATCTGAGAGGTGCCCATTTTACTTTTACAAGTGCCCATTTCTTTTGTTAAAATTCCCCTTCCCCTTTTGATAAGTGCCCCTTTTCATCTTTGATGAGTGCTCCCTCTTACCTTTCATAAGTGCCCCCTTTCATGTTGACACGCGTCGCTCTTTTTCCTTTATATAATATGCCCCCCTTTTTAAAATAAATTTTCACTTCCCTTTCTCATAACTACCCCTTCTTACACGTATGATAAATGCCTCTATCAAAATCTCATAGGTGCCTTTTTTTCGTCAAGTGCCCATTTTCCTTCGCCAAGCGCCCCTTTCCATTCTCACAAGGGCCTCTATTCATCTCAGGTGAGTGCTCCTTTTCAGGTACAAGAAATGCCCCTTACCACCTCTGATAAGTGCCCCTTCACCTCTTTTCGAATCTGAGAGGTGCCCCTTTTATTTTGACAGTTTTAAGTGCCTCTTGTCATCAGTGATTGCCTTTTTATTGTGACACGTTTCCCCTATTCTATAAGTGCCATTTTCTTTCTGATAATTGCCCCCTTTTCTTTGTAATAATTGCCCCTTTTCCGTTCTCATAAGTGCCCTTTTCCATCTCTGGTAAGTGCCCCTTGTCAGGTGCGAGTAGTGCCCTATTTCCACCTCTGATAACTATGATTTTTTTACGTTGACACGTGCTCTTTTACTTGTCTAATAAGTGTCCTTTTAACTTTTGAAGTTTCCCCTATACTACAGCAACTTTTTCTTCGATTTCTAAAGAATGATCTTTTCAGGCTTTTTAGGATTGTTTGTTTTTACTCTTTACAAAAATGTGATTTTAAATTTTACGCACTGCGACCTCACAATAAATTCTCGCTCGCTTTACTGGCTCGCAAATGAATATTCAGACCATGTAGGCCTACACCCAACTACAAAGTATGATTTAAGCAGTATATTAGACCATTTCAAGAGAGAAACAAACAATGAAATCATCCCTGACAATCTAATCACAATATAGGGATATAATTAGGGCCTATACCAATGTCTACACAAATTGTAAATTTTCGCTTTGAGGTTTTCCTTTGTACATGCCCCCTTTTTTTTTTCTCCAGAAAGCTTTCTTTTTATTGGTGCCCCCTCAATTTTTGAAAGACATTCCGCCACCCCTGAGTGTAACCCCTGTACCCCGATGCACCCTAGTTGTCCAGTCCATTTGATACATGTCCCATTCTTTGCAGTATCGCCGCCATATTAAAACTCCCAGAGGTTATTTTAGGCCTTAGGGTATTTAACAAATTTAGGGAAAGAACCTATATATATTTTTTTTAAATGAAAAATATATCAAATGCAGCTTTTAGCTAAAAATATAACTCTAGCAAATCGAAAGAACATTTAGTTACGACATCCTATCGACCTCCTTTCCTCCTTTCTACCCTCTATCCACCCCCCCCCCCAAATGGAGTAGAACGAAAAATGCTCCCAGTGCAGTGCATGGGAACCCCTGAACCCGCCCCCCCCAAGAATATTATTGTACAGGCTATAAACAGTAGTTTATCATAACTTTTTTTCTTCAGATTCAACGTATGGTGATAGATGTTCCAAAGAATGAAATACATCTCACCAGAATAAATTTATTATATTGAAAATTGCAACAAAACAACAATTATAAAATACCAAGAAATTGAAGGAAGCGCCCAGAAGTGTTTTTCTATTTTATAAGCTTTTATAAGAGCATTTCTAAGCACAAAAAAAATAGTCATTCAGTAATTCAGTTTACTTCTAACAAACACTGTTTAACCCATAGACTGCCATGCCATGAGGCTGCATGCACGCTACCTATTGAGTGCCATGTGCGTGCAAGGGCGCTTTCGTAAGAGCAGTTATTGTTCATGCTCATTCGGCTGTGCTGTGTGTTTTGCACTCACCATTCATAGAACCTTCGCGTTAATCAGATTATCTCCAAAACAACCTGGCACAATGGGGTTAGCCCTGTGGCACGATAAGAGTTAATGTTTACCAGACCTATATACGCCCCCTGCCTAGCTGCCCAGATCCCTCTTCCAAAGATTTGGTTTAAACCTCAGAGGGGGTTTTGTACCACACCCATGGTACAAAACCTCTTTGTACCACTGTTGTGAATTCGGGCTTTGTTGTTTTGCTGAGAGACCCTGTATACCCGAGCACGCTCGTCGCTTAGTCTATGATCGAGGCGCAAAATTACACTCTCACCGTCGCCTGCGCCCGTGGACTGAGAATACACATTTAATTTTATTTGGTAAAATGTCATGTTGATATCATTATACATTTTCATTCCTCACTGATGTACTGTATGCTTAATGTGTATGAAATTGATGAATGTGTCTGATTATCACAGAGAAAGACGCAAGTCTGCACAATCAAGTTGATTGTATTGTCCCATATGCTGCTTTCTGTGTGATGATATGTTCTGTAAAATTTTGATGTGGGCGCGGGCGTGCATGTGGGGTGTACGTGTACGTGTCTGACACTAGTATGTAGACTTACCGGTATGCACTTTACATGTAGATGGTCTACAAGACTACAACTACAAGGTTCTGGTCAGGCGCGTACGCAGGGGGAGGGTTTGGGGGGTTAACCCCCCCCCCTTGGTATTTTTATGTGTGTAAACCCCCCTAAAAAATCCCTAACCCCCCCCCCCCCCCCCTTTGGATTTTTTTTTTTTTTTTTTTTTTAAATTAGGTCTAGATCTATTTAAACAAAAAAAAAAAAAATTACCCCCATGGCTGACCTAAGAAAGGTGACCTTACCCCCCCCCCCCCCAACGGAGCAAAATGTCAAATTTTCAAAATTCAAGACCAAAAAAAAAAAAAAGTGTCCGCTTACCCCCCCACTGAGCGACTTTTCGGCTGGCTGAGTCGTTGCGATTTTTTTTTGGACTCCAAAAAAAAAAAAAAAAAGTGTCCGCTTACCCCCCCTCCCCCCCCCCCCCCCCCCCCCCCCACTGAGCGACTTTTTGGCCGGCACGATTTTCAAATTTTCCTGAGTCGTTGGGAAATGTTGGACCCGATTTTAAAACCCCCCCCTTGAAAAAATCCTGCGTACGCCACTGGTTCTGGTTATTAGAATATTTGGACCAAAAGTATATTTTTGAAATAGATTCTAACAGTTAGATCTAAGAAGTAAGATCTACTATCTAGACCTAGATCTAGGTCTAGTCTAGTCTATGTTTAGATAAATGTGTGATAATGTTTCTTGTAATGATAGAAATAGAAATAAGAATTAATTGCCGTGCCCGTGGGCAGTAGAGGCGCTGGTCCGAGAATGACGTTCGTCCTCGTAATCGGACCTATGGAAGCGCATGGTACAGTTAGCAGTGATGCAAGCTTCTGAGACCAGACAATGTGTTGCCCTCACTGAAAAGACTTCTTTATCCCTTTGGACCAGAAGACCTAAACCTAAGGCCAAGGATCTGTATCCTGGTCATATCGCCAACCCAAGCCTGCAAAGTCTACCTGACCCAAGTCAGGCTTGTCAGGATCGGGAAGGCAACTGATGACTGCTGCCGTCTGTGTCAGGCAGAGCGAGCAAGAATGCGGACGATCCTTATTTTCGGACCAGCGCCCCTACTGATGAGAGAAAAATAAGCCAGGCAAAAAAAAAAGTTTTAAAATTCGTCGCTCATATCTCCTGAATGAGGTGTCATATGAAAGGGCAGAAAATGAACTTTCTAGAAATGTACCGGTAATTTTCTCTTTGAAATTCAGAGACTGTCCGCTAAATGACTTTTTGGTACTCTTTCTTCAAATTGATTTCAATCACTCATGCATGAAATATGCATCATATGAGTTGCATCAAATGAAAGGAGAGGATCTAAGCTTTACAAATATGTGTCATTTATTAATTATAATTGTGATTAAGTTATGATAAAACATTGATAATTCTTGGTTTCTCTTTTTCTGGTACGCATTGTATACTCTAGAGTCTATCACAACTGACCAGGCCTGTATCGTGCGTATCTCACATTAATAAAACTTTTCCATTCACAAATGGTTACCCTTGCCACACGCACAACATGTGGGGGGAGGTGATTAACTAGGGATCTGTCCGTTTTCTTGAAGCTACTGCTTGTGATGAGTTCAGCAATCACACACAAACTGCATTGTTTTGAATTATAGACTAGTCGATATCCTCATGAACCTGCAGAACCTCGGTTGTTCTCTCTGTCTAATCTTATCCATCTCTTTCATTTCTTTCAGGTCCCAGAGGGTCTGGTAATTCTGTTTCTCATATTTAGTTCAGCCTCATTTTCTTGTTCAAGATGATCATTCATCACATCTCACGCATCACTCTTCAACTTAGAAGAGTAAGACCGCTTCACTGGACAGTACTCAAACGTCTACCTCAGCCGAAATATCATCCCACCAAATCTGTTGCTCTAACAGTATGCTGTGCTTTCATTGGAGTAGCATCGTACAAACGCTTGCCACAAATTCTATTTTCAAGAGCAGCATGTCAAGAAGCAGTTCTAGAGCACCCTGTTCCTATTAACTCAGAGATAGATAGACTCCATTCTGTCAAGTCATTGTTAGTTGGACAGATGAGACTCTGGCATCATGTCCTCAGAACTCTTGCATCAAACCTTGTTCAGTTTGTCCTGGTATCCCTACGCTACATCCGCAATTCCATCCTCTTTGGACCGCTTCTCGTCTCCTACCCACTAGTACTCCTCTTCCCAAACAGGCTCCAGGCTGTATGGCTACGTGCGCTCCTGCGATCTATTGAACTCTCCGGACCCACCTTCATCAAGCTTGGTCAGTGGGCGAGTACCAGGAGAGACCTCTTTGCGCAGGACTTTTGCGATCAGCTCTCGAGGCTGCACCGCAATGCTCCAAGCCATTCTGTAGAATACACAAAGAGAGCTCTGGAACACGCCTTTGGTTTATTGTGGAAGGAGATATTCAGGTTGGAGTCTAGCAATGAGACTGTGTATTCAGGATGTGTAGGGCAGGTTCATAAAGTATATATGAGACCAGATGTCTACCAAGGTAAGAACTTGTAAAATAAAAGCAAAGTGGTGAATTTAAATGTATTGAATATTGATCTAAATAAAGAGGTATACAGAAATTGGAGAACTAAGAGAAACAGAAATCAAAGAGGGGTATAAGAAGGAGAACCAAATTACTGTACAAATGGGACACACATGCACTGCTTTAAATTAGCATGGACATGTAAGTTTCTATTGACATAATGAGCCAACCTTAATCATTTATGTTTGATTTTAAAATCTCTTTTGTGAATAATTCAGTCTGGACAGTTATATTTAACAAAAATCTCTTAGAAGGACTCATGATATATACTTGCAGTCTGTATCAGTTAAAAATGTCAACCATATTCAAATCAAATACTATGGTGTGCCAATGCTGGGAGCATATCTTTTTAACCCATTGCCTACTGGAACCGGGTGGCTTCTGTATTAAGCCTATGGGAATGAAAAAATTCAGTAGTCACCAGGTTAAGTAAAGAAACACCTTTTCCCCCCATTTTCCTCTCTAGCTGTAATGAAAGGAAGGGAAGGTGGACTGAGAGACTGGAGGATGAGAGATCGAGCATCAGATCCAATCAAGGATGAGGAAAAGTGGATACCAGTTGCTGTAAAGGTCTGTGTTTTAATTCTTCGGTCTTGCAATTCAATTTCTTGGAAAGTTTTCTGTAGTTCTTAATTTTTTTCTGTTGAGTTAAGGTATTTACATCTCTTTAAAACAAGCCTTCTTTTTGTGCTTATTTCTTTATTCATTTCTTTATGTCTTTATTTCTTTATTTATAATTATTATATGTTTATTTTTGCATTCATCTATTAATGTATTTATTTTTAGGGGGCTTGAATGAATTCTCGTTTGGTATTAATAGTATGTTTCCTGCACGTTTAAAGGGGATAATACTTTTTGTATTCCATCCAAGCATCCTTAAAAGCATCATGTCTTGATCTGTTGAGTACATGATTGTAATGGCCATATTTTACCAGCTCCTCTTATCACTTGCATCTTTAAAACCATTGACCTTATAAAATTGACTCTCTTTTGTGGAACAGACAAGGTTTCTGCTGAACTTTGGAACAAACTACCATTACATGTCATAAACTGTCAGACTGTCAAGTGTCACCCAAGTCAAAACTCATCTTAAGAAACATTTATTCAAAATTGCTTTTGATGATTAACTTACTCTGTTCACATTGATGTACATGTATATTCATATGTGTTGTAATATTTCATATGTATTCTAATTTGTAAGTTTATTTGTAATTTTTTTGTTTTGATTAATATGTTATTGATGTATTTTTTTCTTAAAGCGCTTAGAGACTTTGGTGGTAAGCGCTTTAAAAAGCACTGTTGTTTTAGTTATTATACATGTATGTCACTGGACTATGAACCACATGGCAGAGGGTTAAAATCCCTGCCACAGCATGAGCATGTACATCACTAACCAAGATATGTATCTACATTTGCCACCCTCCACCCAGGTGAAGTAAATACTTCTCTGGTAGGGAGAAGTTCCTTGATTGCACAAGCATCGTATTAGCTCAGCTGGAATAATGAGATGAGGCTTGTAAAGTGCAGTAGACTATATCATTTTTATTTTCATGAAGTGCTACAAGGCTGTTTATTTCAACAAAGGTGTGTTAGTGAAATCACAGGATTCACTTGTTCTTTTGAACTATTTTCTTGTAGGTCCTTCACCCAGGTATCTATGAGAGTGTCCATCTAGATCTGAGGATTATTAATGTCTTTGCCAGAATACTGAACCTAATTCCTGGTCTCCATTGGCTCAGCCCTGTGGACCTTGTGGATGAGTTTGAATCTCTTATGAAAAATCAAGTAAGTCAAGTACCCTGTCTCCATTTTAGCTCAATTGTGCATAGGTGTATGGGAACATTTTCGCAAAGGAGGAGGAGGGGGGGGGGGGGGGTGTAAGCCTTTTGCCTGCTTATCAACTTTTCAGTTTCTAAACCAAGCACATAACATTTTTTGAGACTTTTTTGTAGTAAAATTAAAGAAATTACTTATTCAGGCACCTCCAGCCCGAATATTTGGGACTATCAAGGCTCCTTGCTGCTCAAATTAGAGGTGGTAGCTGCCTTAATGTATTGGAACTTTAAAAATCCAGGGGGGGGGCTGCAGCTGCCCCTAGCCCCTTTCACTTTGCCTATGAAAGTGTGTAGAGTCCGAGGGTGACCTGATACACAGTTCATGGCCCTGTTACATGAAGAGGTACAATCAATTGTAACTCTCTAGAACAGTAGCAACAACAACAACAAACAAAATACATTATAACTACAACTTGTTTTTGGCAAGCATCCATCATCAATGGTAAGGGATTTAGAATTGATCTTAAATCTTAAATTTATTGGTAATTATATAACCACAAATTCCATGGACTCTATTTACAATTCACCCATTGATTCAGTTATATGACCTCTCATGTTTCCATCCAGATAAACCTCAAGCTAGAAGCAGAAAACCTTGAGAGATTTCATCAAAACTTTTCTAAAGTACCTCATGTAAGAATACCTCAACCAGTGTGGCCGTTTGTCACTAATGAGATCCTAGTTGAAACATTTGAGGTAAGAAAGCATCCGTGTGGATCATTATCTTTTACATTTGGTGAAATTGATGCTGTGTTGCTCTGTGGTTAATACATTTCATAACAAGATGTAGCCTTTGTGTAAAAGATGAATTTAGATTGATATAAAACAGATATGAAGAAAATCTTGGAATCCATTTCAGAAATTCAATGTAAATGATATAACACTGTTCAATAATGGAAAATAAATATTTTGATAGTATGTGTAACTGTCAAATATGAAATTCAAGTACATTTGTGTGAATATTTATAATTCTTCGATATTCATGAACAAAAACATGGTGGATCATTTTTTTTTTGTATTTACCTCATTTGAAGGTTAGACAAATTTACTACTGTTTTCTTTTTCTCTGCTTGAATTTGATCTTTTACACAATTTTCTAGAGTGGTCAGAGTATATCAGCATTTATATCCTGCGATCCTGACAACCAAGATGAGAAAGGCATTAAGAAGATCCTTGCTCAAATGGGAGTAGATGTGATTTTGAAGATGGTGAGTAATACTATCACAGAATATATCAATAATAACTTGATATGATCAATATGAGAACAAAAAATGAACATAGTCGAAATGGGAATAAATGCATAAAGAGTGAGAGTAGTAGGAACATTGTGTATGACACTAAAATAATGCTAGTGTGTTGGCAGACTATATGGGGTTGACAATAAGTGACTTTTCTCTGCAAATTGCATTGAAAAGTTTTTTCAATCTTTTTTGGTTTTGGGGTTATCTCGACCAACTCTATTGATTGCTCTTGTGGTCAAAGCCTAAAATATTATGATAAACATTTTAAATCTTGTTACACAACCCAAACCAACTGTATTGTTTGTCTCTTTATAGACCTGGGCCCCGTCTTACAAAGAGTTGATATCAATCGCAACTTATTTGCGATTGATATCAATCACAACTAAGAGATAGGAGACTGCAAAGTTGTGATTGATTGTAGGGCTTGCGATTAATTTGGGATCAATCGCAACTCTTTGTAAGACGGGGCCTTGGAGATAAAATGAGACTGTCTCTCACAATGTCTGGGTAGTAACCCCTTCCTCCTCCTTGCTTTCATCCATCTAGGTCTTTGTGGATAACTTTGTACCATGCAGACCTTCATCCTGGAAACATCCTAGTCCAGGGAGTAGAAGAGGCCCTTGTCCAACCAAGCAGGACCGTGGACTTCCATGATCACGTTACAGAGTTCCAGGTCTACCTCAAGGAACCTAAGAGTCCAATCAAGTTGGTCCTTCTTGACACCGGTATCACATCCCATTTGGAGGAGAGGGATTTCAACAACTTCTATAAAGTTTTCACTGCAATTGTACTGCGCAAGGTATCAGCAAACTGATAATTATATTTTCTGGAGGAATAAGACCGTTTAGAGATAAATAGGAAGGATTTAATAAGAAAACCGAAAATAGTCCCAACAAGAACATGGCAGATAATAATAATAATAGTTCAGTTCTTGTATAGCGCATAATACGTTATGAATTAACATCTCTATGTGCTTACAAAGAGCTTTGGAAGTTATTACCCTAGCTTTAGCTCCGGCAGCTGTTATCAGGCGCACAGTGCATTTCAAGGATTAATCCTACCAGGTACCCATTTACCTCACCTGGGTTGAGTGTGGCAAATGTAGATCAATGTCTTGCCAAAGGACATTAGTGCCGCAGCGGGACTCGAACCGCGGACCTTGTGATCAACAGTCCGGTGACGTATTGACTCGACCACAACACCTCTACATAATTTTGTTGCTTTTAGTCTATGAACCTATATTTTGATAGCTCTGTTATAAATTCATAGGGAGCATATATACTTATAACCATGGAACAGTTCCTCTAATTGACTTTGTTCTTCTTTTTGCAGGGTGATGTTGTAGCTGAACTGTTTGCGGAGCATGCATCTTCAAATGAATGCAAAGATGTGGAGAAATTCAAAGCTGACATGAAATCGTTAGTCGAAAAGGCTCATGAACGAGTCTACAACTGAGCAAGGTATTATCTCTGTCATTCTATCACTTTCTCTAATTATAATATTTTGTATGTAACCGTGATTTTTTAGACATGTTATTTATATTTCCATTGATAACTTTAGGAACAATGGAATATTTCAAATGATTATAATAATAACTGATTCTTATTAAGTGCTTTTACAGAATACTGATCAGAGCGCTGAGAGAACAAAAAACAGAAAATGCATTCAGAACAATAACATATACACATATAGCAGTAAATATAATATTTATTAATGACTGTGATATTTCAATTTCTGAACATTATCATTGTTTTCCATTGTCTGTAATAGATGCAAGTTGGTCAGCTGCTAAGGGAATTATTTGCTCTTATGATTCATCACAAGGTAAGTGTTACAGTGATCCAAGTTGTCAAAAATTTGCTCTTAGGTGATGTTTTGAAAACTGTATTGTTATCTTTGATAGTAAGTGAGAGGTATGTAAATTGTCATAACATATAGATATTGTGCTGAATCGACCATACATGGTTTTGTGTGAGTCTGTTTCTCAGTCAAGAAATGGCTTCCTCTCTCTGATATCAACTACTGGAGTTTACCATGCCAAAGGTATGGGGTTAGAGTTTATGGTGTGCTTGGGTTGTAATTGGAATGTATGTTGAGGTCGGGGTTTCAGTTTCAGTTTCAGTTTTATTTTTCATTTCCAACAGAAATGTAATTTTTGACAAGAAATCAGATATACAATTCAATATTCAATAATATAATACATTTTACGTGGTTTAAAGTTATAAAACAGAAAGTATACATAAATTACCAGTATAATGGTTCTATTATGAAGATATAGTGTTGGATCCAAGTTTGGAGTAAGGAATTCAGGACTACGAGGCAATCTTAATCTTTGTCAGAGCATGTGTTGTATTAAATGTATGTGTTGAATATGTACCTTTAGGCTTTACAAAATTTAAGTAGAGACCTCTCTGTCTGTTTCTTAGGAAATCGTTGTTCTAGGATTTAGCAAGGTAGATCATAATTATATGGATGAACCAATACTGAAAGATGCTGGATGTGGCTTGTCGTCATTTGAAATTCTTTTGCTTGATGCATTGCATCAATCGATTTAGAAGCAGATGTTTAAAAAAGCATTTTATGACATTCCTAAGGACACTTATTAAAAAATCAAGTTCATAATTAAGATTAAAAAGAAGAAAATATTTTCACTGAACATACTATTTCTCTCTAATTTGATGGGCTGGCATAACAGCAATGTGGAAACTGACAAATTTCCCTTTTTGTGTACACATGTACAAAGAGCTATTACAGAGAGTGTGAATTAGATTTTGATTTGTCCTTTGCTTTCTCTTTTACCAGGTGAAGCTGGAAAGTAACTTTGCATCCATCATACTTGCCATCATGGTGTTAGAAGGACTGGGTCGCTCTCTAGACCCCAACCTAGACATTCTAAAAGCAGCTAAGCCAGTTCTACTAGGAAGATGATATTAGTCCCTCCCCTTAACTTGCCTTAAACCCACCCCATCGTAAACGCAGCTAAGTATGTTAGAAGGATTGATGGCTCCTCACCTCTCCTCTGTTGGCTTACGCGTCTTAAACTTAACTTTGATATTCTAGAAGCAGCCGAGCCATTTCTACTATAGCGTTGATGTTAGCCCCCCTAAAGCAGTTTTATCCTAAGAGAGAGATTGAAAGGATCATCCTCCCCCACACACACACACACACCCACACACACAATGGTCTTTAATAGAGGGATGTACCTCTGCTGATTCCATCAACATCCTAGAACCAGCTGTGCCAGTTCTATTATGAAGATGATGATAGTGAATCATAGTCCCCTCCTCCTATTTCTGAAATACAGCCAAGCCAATTCTATATGGTCCGTTTGGAAAATAATGATAGCTCTCCACCCCCCCCCCCCCCCCCCCCCCCCCCATGGTGCATGCAGAGCTGCCAACCATTCCGTTTTTGCCGGAATTACGTTTTTTCTTCGTAATTTTTTTTTTTTTTTTTTATTTTTTTTTAAACATACCGCACATCAAACAACTGCCCTAAAATGTTGATTTGATCACAAATTCAATAGAAAACTAAGCTTAAAACATGCTTGAATACATACTTGAAGAGAAAAATATTATAAAAAAGAAGGAAATTCTGGTACTGATAATACAAAAATTGATTAAAAAATTAAAAAACCTGCTTGTATGGAAAAAAACAGCATAAGGAATGGACATTTCTGCATTGGAAGTGTGTCGCGCATGGTTGTAAGTTTCGTTTTAATGAATTCCTTTTTTTTTTGCTTGAAATTCCTTTTTTTTGCCATCATGATTCCTTTTTTTGGGTCGCACAAGGTTGGCAGCTCTGTGCATGTATGAGTCACTATGAAATCATTGATATCAAAAGTAACTGTGTGTCCCATATCTTTTTAGACTTTGCTTTTCACCACATATTTTTATAAGGGTTCAAAGTACCTTTATAAGATATTACATGTACAACCATAACATTTGTTGTACTCCTGTGTCTCATATGACAATAGTGTACATGTATTATGGCTATTTGTTTGTACTTGTACATGTACTTTGTAATTTGTAATACTTGTAATTTGTATAGATTCTATTGAAGTGCAATTAATTGTTATAATTATTCTTACTTCAAGAAGCAAATTCAGAGAACTGTTTTGTTTTTTCATGGAAGAATGAGAAAGTAGATTTAGTGCTTTTTTGTTTCATTCCAGTACACTTACAAATATATATACCGGTATTCTATATACAGTACAAGAGAAGAATAAAACCTTTCTTGTATAAATTCAGGTCTAGGAAAATTTGTGTGCAGTAGGCCTACATTTTGCTGGTCATAACTTGCAACAATTGTATTCATTTGTATGCAAGTATTGTAATTCATGGTCAAAAATTTAATTTCTCACAAAATTGCCTTTTTACATAAAAAAATGTGTGTACTAAATATAATCTTTCAAGAGCAATTGCTTATTGGTATTCAATAAGGATAATACAAATTCTAATTGAACAGTGGTGCATGTATGAATCACAATAACTTTGTGGACTTTTGTTTTCACCACACATTTTTATAAGGGTTCAAAATACCTTTATAAGATGTTACATGCAAAACCAAAACATAAGTGTACTCCCATATGACAGTAGTGTACATGTATACTGTATACCAAAACACTTTGCTAGACCTATTATATACATGTACCTGGCTATGTGTTTGTACAGTGTACTTACAATTTGTATGGATTATAATGAAGTGCAATTAATTGTTAGCATTATTCTCACTTCAAGAAGCAAATTCAGGGATCTGTTTTGTGTTTTCATGGAAGAATGAGAAAGTGAATTTGCTTTATTTGTATTTATTCATTTCATGACAAATGAAATATGTGTAGTTTATATACAAGAGAAGAATAAGATCATTCTTTTACAAATTCAGATATAGTTAATTTTGTTTGCAGATGTAGGCTTACATTTTGCTGGTAAAAACAACTCTTTAGTCATTACAATTATGTTCATTTGTATATCATGATCTACTTCTTCCCACAAAATTGTTTTTTGATGTTGCTTTTCTACTGCAAAATACATGTACTATAGAAAACCTTTTGAGGTGCTATTACTTATTCACAGTTCAGTGCATATGCACTGCACCCCCGGACCTCAAATGGATTTGAAAAATAAAGCATTCATTATTTGTGTACTTGTTGTTGGTGTAAAATGGTAACCCATGTTTTTGTTCATTAAGATTGAAGAATTATAAATATTACGCACAAATGTACTACTTGAATTTCATATTTGACAGTTACATGTACCGGTACTATCAAACAAATATTTAAACAGTTATTTCAAAGGAATATTAGTATTTCTATCTTTTCTAAATTAACCTGCCGGCATCCATGGCAATGCAATTCATGCCTTGTCAAATTTATGCAAAATGTTCAAAATTAACTGTCCAATAGAATGTAATAATGTATATTTTGACAATAAAAGAATGAAGCAAACTGTAACAATTCCATTGCATTCTTGAGTTTTGATTTATTAAGCATGAATTGTGAAACAATGAAAGAGTATGTATAAAAGTAATGTAAGCAAAATCATTTAATATCTTTTCACGGTAACATAATATATGACTATAATTTCTCCTTTCAGCATACATGTAGTCCATATAAGTCTGATTAAAATTTGTAATTTTCATATGTAGCAATAAGTTAATTATATATATAATTGATCTGTACATTTTGATGCTAGATTGGTTGATTATCATCATATGAAACTTGGTCATACCATAAGTAAAATAATACAAAATCATAAATTCTAGGTAAAATTGCTTCCATATAATTAGACATACATAAAAGCCATAAAATATCCATACATTTCATCCAATTTGAAAGCTTGTCATTATCTGTTTCATTACAAATATTTGTATCTAATACCTTTATATATTATAACTATTTTATAAAGAATCAGCAAAGACCAATAAACATGATTAGTACTTTCTCCATATTAGAAAATTGGGTGAATTTCCAAACAGAATTAAAGTGATTTCATTCAGTCCCATTAAAATCAATATTTATCACTTTTAAGTGATTTCTTTGTAGAAAATGTACATTTCATGTAGACAACGCACATACACAGAATTTTTTTTTTTTGGCTGATAATTTTTGCATTAACATCCTACATTTAGATTGATTTGACACTTTGATTGATGAAATGATCTTTTTATTACTACATTTACCATTCCTAATAAACATTCAATGCATAGCATCCATCACCAATGTGAAGAGAGTCCACATATCTTATATTTAGCACTAAAACAGAAAAAACACAAACAAATCAAATGAACGACATATCTATTAAGATAAGATAAGACAGGTAGAAAATTAAAACTATGTCAAAAACGTCAGCAAGACTGGTGAAGTATGGAAAAGTTATAGTACATGTACAATAGTTATAGTTATTAAAATAACTGCATTTTAAGTAATGTGTACGAAACTCTGATAAGACTTTGGACTCTGTGATACAGTATACTAAACGTAATCCCTTTTTAAAGTTCATTTCACATGTTCTCATCGTGAAATTCGTTCTCCTTTTCAAATTTCTACATTTCAGAAATTTTAACAAATGCATATAAGCAGAGAAAATAAATGATGAAAATTACTTGCAAGATTGCTGAATTGGACAATTGAAATACGTGTACTTTACCAGATAAAAATCAGGAATTTTCCTTTTGCCCCTGAACAATGATCAAACAATTGTTGCTGTGCAAAAAGCTGAACTCTGGGGAGATACATGTATGCAGTAAATGAATATTGGCAAACATTTGTACAAAAACAATGTACATGTCTGTACATGTATTCATGGCAGTGCAGTCTTTTTGCTAGGCAGGACTGCACGCAGCATATCCACAAATATTTTTTTTTCTCATAATGCTCAAGTATACTCCATTGCACCCATGTAGACTACCAAGGACCTTTCTTTCCAAAGAAAGAAACATTATTACACATGTATATTAAGAGGGCAACGAGTGATACTGTTAGTAATTTAGTTAGTCCCAAATATCAGTGTTTCTAATTTAGATGAAAACATATAACAATATTAAATCCTAGGTGTTAACGTATTCATGCATCTTATCTATAGATGATAAGCAATTAATGGTTAGCATAAATCATTAATTATAATAAAGTATTGATTGTAGAGGTGTTCATGCACTGGTTCAGTTACAAATTAGGTCTTTTTTCCAAATGCCAAGTTAAACTACTGGGGGAATATAGGTGAAATATGCTTTAACATTTCACTTATCTTATAAACCATAGATAAGTGAGTACGCATAGTCGCATAGGATCTTTGAAGTGTGCAAATACTTCTTTTCCTCACCCTACTTGCCATGTAAACTTTCACATTAAAAGAAAGAACCACTGCAGTTTACCATGTCGTATACATGTATGAAAAAGCTCTAATATTTCTGTTTCATAAGTTATTTGACAAGAATTATACTATTAACAGGAATGTTTATAACTTTAAAAAAAATCTTTTTAAGTATCACAATATATTTCAACTATATTTTTTACGTCCTTCTGCAAAATGCAAAATTTAGTCCTTCTGGAATAAGCAGGCAGAAATCAATTTTGTTGGAAAATCATGTTGGAAATGATTAATGTTTCAGTTTACGAAAAAAGAAAAACGTAATATACGTACATATAAAATTTTGTGTAGAGTACAAATATTCTTTGTTTTTGTACATGTACAAAGTTTAATGTACAGTACATAGTGGATGTTCTCATGTAGGTACATGTATGCCAGCTTTGAGCAACAATGTACCTACATTTCTTTTTATTGGAAATACACCTGTACATCTAATTAATAGAAAATACATCAAATTAATAGCAGAAAATTCCTTCTGAATATTGCACATCAAGGAAAAATCTGCTGTTTTGCTTGTTTTCTCAAGTCAGTAATGAGATTATTTGCATTCCTTCTTTGAATATGAATCAATGGATAATTGATTGCATTCATGCATTGCAAAGTAATAATTAAGTCTACAAATGTGGGTTAATACATGTAAATGAATTAATACATTTGAAGATGTTAACACCTATATTTTCTGGGTAAATATTTGACATCAAAAGGAGAGCGGTATTCATATGTTTCATGAATCATGAGTACTAGAAAATAATCCGTTCCCTCTCTTGTAAAAAGTTCTTTTACACAACAGCCACTATCAAAATCCAAATTCAAGATTTCATTGAAAATTCATATCAACTCATGTCGATGTATTCAAATTGAAAACAGGAGGAGTTTTTGAGTTGTACATTGAGGACCTTGCAAGGTCGATACGTGCTAATCCAATAATATTATTATTATTATATCAATTATCAAAGTTGCAGTAATTGGGCAACTACCTGTAGTCTGTAGTAAACAACTGAATGCAAATGCCATGTTACATATTGAGCTGGCCCTACACAAATGTTTTACTTGAAAGAATTAGTCATTAGTAAACGTAGTTTGTTCAATATTGATGGGCAACTAAAACCATTTATTTCATTAAGCTGCACAGTAAGTAGAAAAGTTCTGCAAATTGATTTTTTATTGAAGACATAAGTCATATATTACCAATTCTTTAATAATCATGTATGCAGACTATTACATTGATTCTCGATGTACATCGATGCTCTGCATATCACTGAGCAAATTAGAAAGTGATTAATTTTTGTTGATTCAAAGCAATATTTCATGTTTTTCTTGCCTGTGGCACATGGTTGAACCATGGCCAACATATTCTTGAAAAGAATATACCAGTGCATTACAGAAGAACAAACACAAAGAAAATATCTGTACATCTAACCTGGGGAAATAAAGAATATGCATTATACACCTGGATACACTCTGTTTACATTTACATATGGTTCTTTTAAGAACTCTCAACATAATCTTTTAACAACAATCTGACTTCTTGTGAACATTGCTAGGCTTCTGATTCAAGTTGATAGGATTGACATCATCCTTGACATCATTCTTACGATCAAGCTCCACCACCCTCCTGACTGCTGCAATGAACGCCTCTTCCACATTGACCGCTGTCTTGGCGCTAGTCTCGTAATAAGGCACACTGCCATTGTCCGCACACCACTGCTTTGCTTCATCGACCCCGACCTGTCGCTTGTCAGACTCCACGTCGACTTTGTTGCCGAGGAGAACGAATGGAAAGTTTTCTCCGTCGGCAATGTCCGCATAGTACAAGAACTCCTTCTTCCACATGGTCAAGTTGTGAAAGCTCTGCCTATCGTCCACTCCATAGGTCAGCATGCAGCAGTCAGAACCCCTGTAGAACGGTGTCCTCAGGCTCTTGAAGCGCTCCTGTCCCGCCGTGTCCCATATCTGGACGGTGAAGGTCTCCCCTTCTACAACGATGTCTTTGTTCAGGAACTCAACCCCAATGGTGTGGAACGATTCCTGCTCAAATTTGTTACTCACGAAGCGATTCATGAGAGAGCTTTTACCGACACCTCCATCCCCGAGGATAACAACTTTGAGAAGCATTGGTCGACTTCCAGCCATTTTTTTAGATGTTCTCAATGAGACATTGCACTATAGAACATAGAATTACACAACCCAACTGCTACCATGGGAGTCTTTTTATCCCCATAATTTGCACTCCTCCTCAGGTTTTGTTCATTGGTCAGTCCAATTGCTGTTGTAACATTGGTACAGAATCCTTTAGCTTCTCAAGGGTTCTTTGTGTATTCACTCTGCAACAGTAACCTATAATTATACAAGAAAAACAGAGAAATATTATATTATAGGGGGCATGTATGATGGGTTTACTACCAAAGGGAGAGCAAATATTTTGACTACAGATGGGTACAAGTGTACAACTAGAAAATTTATTGCCAAAAGAAATCCTGATGATATAGCGATCTCTAAATTTGATGTTGGATTGGAATGCACTACAATAGTACAAGTACAACTAAAGAAAAATTCATTAAAACAACAGTTAACTTAAAGTACTTAAACATCACACATAGGAGCATCACTATCCTGGCTGTGTAGTAAAAGCTGTGCTTTTGATTCTCAACATTTCAAACACCACTGTACAAAACTCAACCGATTTCACTCAAAATCGGTACTTTAGTGACAATTGATGACACCTAAATAGCAGTAAAATACATCTTTTTCAACTTACTGATGTTAAAAAGAATAATTTGAAAATTAAAATTGCAAGTCTAGTGTCAAACTTTGCTTACAGCTGCACCGACATGATTGTGTACAGTCTATGCGATATTGTGTGGTGTGTGTATCTGTGTATAGACTTCTAGGTCCCTGCCTCACAGCATGTATGCAGTGCTAGAGGTCAATACGCATTTAGCATTGACTCTCTTAGACCGAAAGCTTCAGTCTCTATAATCGTCGGTTGTTCCACTGAGACTACGTCTGGCTCCACTAGACCTCGGTTATACAGACTGAACGACTGCCTATACCACCACACGTTGAAGATATCACGGCTAGATTTTAGCCGTTAGGCCCCTCCCACAAACATGACAAACTTGCCACGGCCGTATTGTTATGCCCCCAAAATCCCCCAAAATGTCATTTTACCTCGTGCATGTCCAATTTTAAATTAGGCCTAGGCTATAATACATCGGTTCCACTTACTAACTTGCTTGAAATAATCCGTTTAATGGTCCCTTTTAAGGAAATTATGGGTCAAAATCGACATCCATGTTGAAAATCTTGCAAGCCGTGTTAAACTCTCGCTGCCGTCAATCTCATCCCTTCTAGTCTACGCCGAAGGCAAAATGATTATGAAGGGAAAACTGTGCGCCATCTACACGTTCGTAATGGCGTTATCACAGTTTTTCCTTCATAATCATTTTGCCTTCGGCGTAGACTAGAAGGGATGAGATTGACGGCAGCGAGAGTTTAACACGGCTTGCAAGATTTTCAACATGGATGTCGATTTTGACCCATAATTTCCTTAAAAGGGACCATTAAACGGATTATTTCAAGCAAGTTAGTAAGTGGAACCGATGTATTATAGCCTAGGCCTAATTTAAAATTGGACATGCACGAGGTAAAATGACATTTTGGGGGATTTTGGGGGCATAACAAGTTTGTCATGTTTGTGGGAGGGGCCTAACGGCTAAAATCTAGCCGTGATATCTTCAACGTGTGGTGGTATAGGCAGTCGTTCAGTCTGTATAACCGAGGTCTAGTGGAGCCAGACGTAGTCTCAGTGGAACAACCGACGATTATAGAGACTGAAGCTTTCGGTCTATGACTCTCTATGCTTTGCTGGAGTGCTTAAACATGAGTAACTGAATATGATTGAAAATTCTTTTTAATTCCAAGTGGAATGTTAGGTATGCAGACATAGACATAGTACCAGTAATATTATTTCTAGTATTACTATTGGGCATTCAGTGAGTTAAAATTTCAGTTAAAAAGCCATTAGGCCTACTCATTATTTTGGGATCCGCCTTGGGAAGACTTCAAGACTTCCTTTTGAGACAGCCACCCAAAATAAAAATTGAAGAAAAAAATATGGCTTTGGCTTTATTAACTCAATTAACTTCTCACCTCACTTGTCATGTCACTGTTGGGTCTGAAAATCAAGGAATTATAAAACACTAAGTACAGAGTGGATTGATGTCAGTGATAAAACAATGGAATTGATACATTATCTTCCTTTAGTCTAGATTGATTTCTAGTTAGGCTGAGCGCGGCGCAAAACAACATCCCCAACACAAAAAAACATTGACGGGACCACAACAGAGCTACGCCTCCTTTCTGGACAAAAGTCAATGACAGGTTGTAGATTTCCATGCAAAGGAAAGAATGAGAAGTTATCTCTAGCTCTAGATATATATTTATTATAAACTTACCATCAAATCGCCAAGTCTTGTTCAACAATTATTAACATCTGTCAATATGTTGTGAGTCGATCTTCCTTGTGACTTGTGACTGTGACTTGTTGTGTTTAATGTACCGCGTGAGTCATTGATTTCTAGTGATAACATTCGCTAAAATAACAATCATACTGAAGATAGTTTATAAATACATATCGCGTATGTTTCTAGTTATTTTCACACTACATAGATCAAGGATGGCGATCGTTTCAGGACAATTACACCCTTAGGACAACCAGTCAACCCCCCCCCCGGCCCCCCCCCCCCCCCCCCGTGGACATGCAATTATGCCCCCATCCCTGAAAATATACTAGCTAGCTAGGCCGGACAAGAACCCCCCACCCCCCCCCCCCCCACCCAGGCCAACAACCCTGAGAAAATTACCCTCCTTTTCAGGGGAAGTCGACCCTGATAATAAGTTTTTGTTAAAATAAGAAAATCTTTTTCTTGGAGGGGGGGGGGGGGGGTATTTTTTAAAAAATATATTTCCGGGGGTATTCCAAGGGGGTGATTATCCAGGGGGTAATTGTCCTAGAACCGATTTTATTCTCAAGTGTATGAGGATCTTGACATATATGTCAAAGTACACAAATATACCAATTATTTCTGTCTAGGTAAGGCTCCTAGCTATTATTTCAAAAAGAAAAGAACAGAAGGAAAACAAATGTTTAGGATTTTCTAACTAATTATATATGAAAAGATTGTAAATAAAGGACTTTCCCATAAAGTTGTAAGAAGAAAACAGAAAAAAATTCTCATCCGTCATTGAAAACGAAGGCAGGTATGCAGGCGCGTACGCAGGATTTTTTCGAAGGGGGTATTTAAAATTTGGGGGGGGGGGGGGTGGTAAGAGTTCTTCTATCTTTCTTCTTCTTTTCCTTTTTCTTTTTCTTGTGCATATCATTATCATCATTATCACCATTTACTCGCCATGGTGAAGAAGGGAATATAATTTTGTTGAAATGAACATGAATTTATGTGTGTATAATGACCATATAAAAAGGTTTACCAGAGCAAATTAATTTCTTTTCATAAGAAACATGTCTTAAAGGTAAAGACCAGTAATGGTCATGCGATTGCATTGTGAAAGAAACGTTGTGGCATCGATCAGAAAAGGTTGATCATCTAGCATCTAGCATCTGCAAGGTTCTGGAATCATTGAAATGATAAGAAATTTGGCCCATTCTTCGTAAAGTTACAAGCACTATACACAGAAAGATGTATATGGGACTACACTATATCTCTCACACGACCATGAGAGAAACAAATTTACCAAATACATGAATTAGTAGGCGGTTTCCCGGCAAATTTTTTATCATCATGTATTAGTCAAAACATATTCTTTCACATGATTGGTAATGAGAGCTTCCATTAATTTTTTCAAATTGGGGCGTTTCCAATACTGGTCGTTTTAGCAGGGAGAATTCACATCTCCCTGGTTTGCGTTTTTATAATCCTTGATATAGATGGTGATAGCATGTGTTTAAATCATTGCTGTTTTGCCAAATAAATTGGTAATATTTCAAATTTTCAGCATGCATTCAAAATCATAGCTGTTTTTCTAAACAAATTAGCAATTTTTAAATTCTTCAAAATATTTTCCATCCAGTATTGCTAATTCAGAGCAGAAAAAAGGGTAGGGGGGAAGGTGCCAGTACTAAATGATTATAAATTTCAAAACATTAAAGTGAAACAAAGTAAAACAAAGCACAAATAAAGTTTTACAAAGGAAATGTTCATTTAATAATATGTGTACATAATTTCAGGTTGAATTTATATTACATAACGAACACCTACAAATAAATACAAATCAATTGTAATTTTCCCATCTTACAAAACAATGTTTTTTGGGATCAAACATCTTACTCTTTCAAATCACAGCCTATACCCACAGATGAAGCACCTCATTTAAATACAACTTCTAACAAAAAGAAGTGTTGTCATAAAACATGAATTAATTTTTTTAAAGGGATGGATTTATATCCATTTGAAACATAACATTATACATTAATTGGAAGAGAATGCTTACTGTACTAAACAAATCAATGTGGACAATTTTTCAGGCTGTCATGTAGTATTATGAGTTGTAAGAGTTTTAAACATTCTACTACAACATAATGTTGACAGAAACAATCAATGTAGAATTGTAGCGAGGTTATTTAGGAATTACTGAAAGCTGAAGCTATTTTTTTTAAATTAGGATATAAGCAGACTTGTAAGAATGATTAAAAGTGGCATTCTGAGAACCATGGGCATTTATATATCTTCTGGGGGAGGGGTTAGTGAGTTAGTATCAGAGTTTACAGATACTAAGTTAATCACAAAATTCAGGAGGACCAATTCCCTCCATCATCTATTGTCATCATTGCCAAAAAGGCGATTAGTGTGTGAGACTGTTAATTGAGTTAAATTTCCAGCTACATGTAATTAAATTACACAATCAATTCACAACAATTAATTGATGTATTAAGAAGGAGGTTCATGGTATATTGATTCTTTTCTTCAATTATTATCACAAAATCTTAAAATGCTTGAAATTTAACATTTCTACCCTTTTTCCTGGAGTGCTTTTTTTTCTTTTAGAAATAAACTGGCATATACAGATAGACTAGCTTACAGCAATTTTGAATTATTTATCATGCAGCAGATGGATTGTTTGGACCAGCCATATATACCAATAAACGACAAAATATTGGAAATGCCATCTAATGAAGAACACTGAAGACTCACTTTTGTATGCACACAGTGTGGACTACATGCTTGATTTCTTAATGCTGAGTAGTATTTACTGAGGTGTTACACAGGTCCTGCAAATCATCTGTCATACACTTGTAGTCTTCTAATTCAATGCAAATGTTATTTGATTCTGTGTCAATATACTTTCCATCATTTCTAGAACTCAGATTGCTGTTCAATGGAACAAAATTCCTGGTAGCCAGAATCACTTCTTATTTTACACAATGCCCCACATAACTAAAACCATGTTATGCCAGAGGTGGTATCAAAGATTTGAGCATATTATTACAAAATTCTGTTAACGGAAGGAGAGTTTCCCTAAAGTACAAATCAATGGCAGATCAATTTTGTTTGTGTTTTTCAACTTTTATCAATGGAATCACAATAAAAGGAGTAATAAAGGTTTGAATTATAACGACTTTGGTAGCTTAGCAGAATGAAGAGGCATGTAAAACTGTCTGTTAAAAGAAAAAGATCCAACTTCAATAATCTTTCACCGATCAGGATCTCGCAAATTGTGTCCTACCTATCTTAATTTGGTAATCCAAAGGCACAATCAATGTACATCAAGTATGAATATACATTTTTGCCTATGAGTAAGCAATCAATTGCGAAGGAACAACTACAAGTACCAACTACTCAAATATCCTTTACATATTGATAATTCATAACATTACAATATTGGAGAAACATATATCAGGGCTTAAATTAATCCAAGGCCATCCAAGGCCAGGCCTTGGATGCCCCTTTGATTGGCCTCAATGCCCCTCTCATTGGCCTTGGAGATTTTGTGTGCCCTTTCCAATTCTTCCTATTTGTGCTGTAATATAGGAATGTGCCCTACAGAAAAGTGGCCTTGCCCTAAAAATATTGAAATTTAAGGCCTGATATATTATAACCTTCCTGTCTATGCATTCATGAACCAGCACGTGCATTGACAGGAATGAATCTTGATGTTATAATAGTACCCCAGTCACATCTATGATTATACAGACAATGTACCAACAATAGACCGATCAAAATTCATCAAATTTCCCTTTTTCAGAAGCAATGATGTTCAATTAACCCTTCACAATACTGGACAAGCCCCTGACATTATGGCCCTAGTGGGACCTTTCGGGGAAGCTATAGAGCTTACACCCTGATAAAGTCTGGAACTGAAGGGCTATAATTACCAATTGTTGCCCGATATACAACTGAGAGTTAACCCACAATATCCAAAATGGCTCAGATTTCTTTCTCAATCATTAGTTGGTTTGGCGGTGTGACTGGGTTAGCAACAGGGCCTGGGGGGCTAGCTATAATATATCAACTTTACTGACTTACGATTCTTAAATATACTGAACGTGACTATCATACAACTAATCAATGGGGGAGAGGTAGGCCTTAGTCCGGTGTATCGATTGATATAACAGGCATAACAACTTTATAATCCAGCATAGCTTGTTTGGAATGTATATAGATTTCTCTCTGGATTTCCTGCTCTTCCGGTTCTTGATCTCCTCTATGGATATTGATTTCTATGTTGCCGTACTCCTGGAGGAAGGGGCAGGTTCCCAGCAGAAAAGAGCAGAAATCTTTCCTGATACCAAACCACCCTGTGTGAGGAATAGACAAAATATAGAGGGTAAACAACAAGTAAATTGAAGATCAAGTCAAGCTTTTTTTATAAAGACCATCCAGGGGAAACAAGAAATGTTGTACAGTCAAACTTTTCTATAGCGACCACCCAAGGGAAACACAAAAAGAGGTCTTTGTAGACAGATTCCTTTAGTATATGTTTCATCAATGAGAAACCATTTTCAAGGGAAAAACAAAAAATGTGGTCTTTGTAGACAGGTGATCACTAAAGCAGGTTTGACTGTATTTACAAACAAGTTGTCTTTATAAGCAGGTGGTATTAACATACGAGTACTTTTGGTACAAGTTTCAGTGAGAAATGCTGCTTAATAGGAACAAATGAAAATGTGGTGTTTTATAGACAAATGCTATTTCCATCCAGGTGTTCAAGCAGGTTTCAATGTGCAATGAAATGTGCAATAACACTAGAAATTGTGCATCACTCCAATAGAACAGTACATAGATGTAACAAGGGAAACGCTCTCGGCGGTCTCGCCTGCATTTCGCAATTCGATATGATGAAAAATTGAGGTTGGAACATTATTTATAGGCAAGGTGGCCTATTAGCAGGCCCCCAAAAATAAAATCCTTTGAATATAATCAGCATTTTGAAGTGAATATTGACTAAGAATCATCAGAAGAATTATTTACTATTAATTGTACCACGATCGATATCTTGAATGAAATATGAACAAATTAATTAAAAAAATGGATTTATTAATTCTCATATTAAGTTGTGAAAACATAATCCAAGTCTACTGACCTAAAATGACCTTTGACCTGGAATTTATGTCATATGATTTGTGATACTTGATAATCCTTGGGTACAAGTTTCATGGAATTTGAACAAATTATTTAGAAAATATGCTAAAAATTCAAAATCTTGATGTTGATGCCATAACAAAGTCTAAGTTTGTTGACCTAAAATGACCTTTGACCTGAAATTCTACTCACATGATTAAGGATACTTGATAACCCTATAACCTGGAAATACGGCGCCTTGTCTCGCTTTTTGCTACGCATGCGAGACAATAAAATGGAGGATACTAATGATGATCAAAAGCTTGCCATCAGCCTACCTGGCATATCAGAAGTTATGCATGTGACCTGCTTTTTTTTCTTCAGATACACATTATTTTTAATGTGATTGCAACAGTTTGTTTCATTTACATGAGTTACATATTAATGAATCAATGGTATACCCCAGTTACACCAACAAGGCAGACACTTGACTAAGTATAGACTGAACAAAGATTACATTACATCAAATGGCAAGAGTCAATCAGTTTGGAATCTGTTTGGAGCCAGCGTGGTGGTGTGACTGGCGTATTAAACACCTCTTTACAGGATAATTTGTTTCTGAATACTCACATTGATTTCCACCTCTTTGACCAAAGGCAGTGGGCAGCAAGACCAGTAAAGAGATGTACAGGGGACAAAACACAGCAGACACCGGGTAATCATTGATGCCATCTAATCTATTTACTAACAGAATCTGTCAATAAACCAGGGAAAGATGGGAACAAAATTGTTTATTAGAAACAAAGAACATATGGTGGGAGAAAACAAAAAATCATGAACACCAGAAACTTTAACATAGATCCAACTTTTGTGAGTTTCAAGAGCAGTTGAGAGTGTGAAAGTTACTTGCCATGCAATAATTTAATAAACTGGAGCTATTCATGAAAGTATCAAGCTGGAAGAAAATTTATCATTAACATTTGGCATAAGTGTCTGATTTTACAGTAATGCACAAGATTTGAACAAGTTAAACCTATTTAATTCATGGGGAGAGTGGGGTCAACTCAATGGAATTCTGAGGCAGAATCTCACTATGACTTTGCTAGTTCAAACAACCCTTGACAATTCAAATTAGGTATGGCAAGTAATGACATTGCATTTAGAGATTCACTTACCTCAAATGTTAGGAGTGGTGCTACTAGTGATACAGCAGTGACTGCTGTCATGAAGTTAGCTCTTCTTTGCTCTGCCATCAGCTCTGTGGCTCGTAGGATGAGTAGAGACCAGATGACGTAGTACAGAACGATGAGACACATGAGACAGGTCAGAATCCACAATGGGATGAATACAACCTGTCAAGTGATTGGACAGAATCTTATAAAAAAAAACATGGCAAACCCACAGCTTCCTTTCCACTCGATGGGGAAACTGGCATACTAGAAAAGTAGATGAATGCAACTGCATCTTCAATATGCTTCAGCCTGTGTTCACTTATCAATGATCTTATGACCATTAGCATCTGGTCTCACGAACCGCAAATCTTTATATTTAATCTTTTGATGCTCATACATACTTGAGCTCTGCTCGAGTAACAAAGGTCCAAGGCCTATTTCAAACAGTAAACGAGTTCTGCACTTCAAAGGTGGACCCACAACTATATAAGACACTAACGCTAACCCTTATCTAAATCCAATGGTGCATTTCACTTCAGTTAATACCCGACCTAAATCAAATAGCCCGTATTAATTCACTTAAGACCCGACATTGGGTCTAGGATCTAGGGTCTAGACCCCATTTTGGACAATGCTTAAACCCAATGTCAAGGTTCATATTTTAGAAGCATACAGGCCATCAATAACAGAACCCACTTAATCTGCATCTTTGACAAAAGCGAGCACATAGGAAATATCAGATTAATTAAAAAATCTCTCTTTACAAAGTAAAAAATACTCACTCCCCATCTCCAAGTTATGATCTCATCCAGCTTGAGTGCGATGAAAATGAATTGTAAAATGTTGATGGAACACATAGCTTCCAGCTGTTGGAAAAAAGAAGAAAAAAAGCAGCAACAGTAAATAACTATTCAATAATGATTAATGTACTGGTAATGCAACAACAGATATTGCACTGGTCTAATCTTCTACAAATTATCTGATCCTTAAAGGGGCATGTTCCTCATATTCCAGAGGGCGTTCAAAATACGTACCCGCTGGCGGACAGTGCTAGCTGCCTATTGACACCAACAGAATACGGCTCTTACACAGATGGCATTTTCCGAATGCCCGCACAATGCCGATTGGCGCATACATGTGCCGAAGTAATACCAATCGCAGTTCGGCTCTAAGATTCGGCTGCTGTTTCCGCCCACTTTCGTGACGTCACGATCGGCAGCGATCAGCTGGCTTGGCGAAGGCAGGCCAGGATGCGCGTACTTTGATTGACAGCTGTATGCAAATTAGAAGTTGATCTTCGGTACCAAGATGGCGATGACTAGAGCAGCGATAACTACACTTGCGGGAACGTGCCCCTTTAACATATACATGTATGAGTCCAAGTGTGACTTCAGCTTTGAGATGGCTCTCATGCCCTATTTTTTTTGATCATCCTTAAACATTCTTTCAATATTCATATTACTGGTTATACTTGAAGTATTGCTTAATAATTCTAAATAACATGGTAAAACAATGTAATTTTTAAAGAAATGTAAATTTTGGTTTATTTTTTAATATTTCTTTCTTGATAAAACATTTAAAATAAAAAAATGAACTGTACACTAAACTGGCTCTTATTTGTTTGTTCTATTTGCTATATCTTACTGGTGATCTAGTGCAATTTTTCTGTATCTAATTTAGCAATATATCTTTAGGACAAATAGAAATTTTAAGCTGATATCTCAATGAATATACCAATATATAAAACCATTAATTAACATAATAACACTGACTCCAACTACAACAAGTGATTGTTCCCTGTAAGATTTACCTCAAGTCCCCGATCATGCTTGAAGCCCCATACACAGGCAGCAATGGAGACAGGTGATGTGAGGAAGAGGGGCATGAAAACAATAAGCCAGGGATGACGCCAGGGTTTGGCAGCATTGGAGCTTTCCAGCTGGTCGCAGGCGAGTATCTCAAAGATGAGGAGGAGAGAGTTCAGAGCCAAGCATATGATGATTGCCTTCATATCGATGTAACCCTCACCTTCAACCCTGTAATGCAAATGACAAAGCAATGTAAAGTTCTTCCTGAGTATATATGTAGCAGAATAAGAACAATGAAGTGACGCCAGTCAGCAATGTTTATAAGTTTAATTTCTAACAATGTGTTCTTTGTTATTGTTATGTTCCTGGAAATGAAATGAAATGAAATAAATAAATAAATAAATAAGAAGCAAGCAAAATATTCATTACCTGTATTCTGGATGCTTCCACCAGACGACCCCTGCCACAATGGCTCCAACGATCACCACGCCCTTCCAGAACCAGAGTGGCAGGAAGACAAGCCAGAAGCTACATTGTATCGTCTCATCAAGCCGTAGAGCAAACACCAACGAGAAGACAATCAGACTCGTATACACCAAGAATTTACTGTAAAAAGGGTTAAACAATATAAGAGAAGCATATTCAAAAATTCAAGCAAACTCAGAGCTCACAGATTTACTGATGTCGGCAGGACTCCCAAGTCGCAGCTTGTCCTACCCCTCTGAATACAAAATTCAGGAGGGGAGGAAGGGGCAAATGTGAAGAATAGTTTCAATGCAAGTACAAATGCCCATTAGGCCAAGTAAAAAAAAGTAAAGAGTTGCTTGTCCTGACTTTTTCAAAAAAGAAGGCAGTGTTTTACTATTTACTATTTTTAAATTAAGAGAATGTATGCATGCACATCCTGCACATGCATAGTTTTTCATTTCACAACATATATGAATTAGGTTAGGACGAGGAATCACCCTTTTTCCCATCAAAGACTTCTTCAAATTATAATTTCAAGTGGTTGGACGGATGCCCAGAGGAGTAACAAAACATTGAAGTCAACATTATAATTACTACCGGTAGTCTACTTCTTTACATTAAAAATATATGACCCAAACTGCTGTATGAATCGTTTTACTATGCAGGCTCTCGAGCTCCGACGCCTTTGGCAGCGTACCTCCCTGGGACATGCTGGAGTTAATTCTAGACATTTCATGATTGTATTATTGTAATTTGTATAGTGGTGTGACCAAAGTTCGCGCGTGACCTAAGTCCGCTATCTCAAAAAAATCAGTAAGATTTCGAAAATCTGAAATCACCAATGGAAAGAGGAACATAAAATTACCTATAGATGAAATTTTCTTTGGAATTGGGTACAAAATTGTGAAAATATTGACAAAAGATGGGCAAATTTTGCAATCTTTGCGTCTGTTCCGAAAAATTATCAACTTACCGATAAGGGTCTGAAAGTCTTCAATTTGAGAGCAGATTTCCTCAAAATTGCAAGTAAAATGTGGTACCAACTGATTGTATGATATCTTGCCTTGCAAATTATGATATTACCTTAGTTTTGATGGATCACATTTTTTGATAAATCAACTGTTAACCCCTGTGCGCGCATGCACGCACGATCGGACATCAAATTTTTAGATCACGATTAGTGCTATAGTCAAACGTTTAACCGTCCGGTATCCGACCGCCCATGGCGGATTCCATTTTCAATTGGACGGTTTCGATTTCCCGATTTTTTTTTTTTTTTTTTTTAATAGACTAATTTAAATTTTTTTTTTTTTTTTTAAAG
This sequence comes from Strongylocentrotus droebachiensis, assembly GCA_035222895.1. Classification (NCBI taxonomy): domain Eukaryota; kingdom Metazoa; phylum Echinodermata; class Echinoidea; order Camarodonta; family Strongylocentrotidae; genus Strongylocentrotus; species Strongylocentrotus droebachiensis. Next base: position 122,902 of record JAVYIG010004453.1, read on the forward strand.
TTTCGATTTATGCCCCTCCACCTGGCACTATGCCTGGCAATGTCTCCCAGCTCAGTAATCTGTGTGTTGACTCACCACTCCAAAACTAGAACAACACTCCAATTTGTCTGTCATCTTGGTTTGAAAGTAATCTTTGTAATAGATCTCATCATCTCAATATGTAGTTTATAATAATAATAATTCATCCAACTTTTACACAAGGTTCTATCCTAGGTCCTCTACTGTTTTTAATTTACATTAATGATCTTACACATTCTTCTAAAAACAACATTGTTACTATTATTTGTGACAAGTTCACAATCACAAATCGGCCCCTTTAAATGCACCTCGCAGTTAAATGAAAGTTGCCGGTAAAAAAAAAAAAAAAAAAAAAAAAAAATTTTTTTTTTTTTTTTTTTTTTTAATCGTTTAATCGAAAACCGTCCGGTTTTAATTGGCGGTTAAACGGAATTGGAGATATCCGTGATGTTACAGCACTAATCACGATATCTCCAAAATCCTTTGACAATTTTTTTTTTAAGATGAACCAATCTGTAGTAAAAAACTGTGCCGTCCATTTGGGAATAATTGAAATAAATAAATTTGTGTAGAATATGAGAAATCATAGATCGAATATCACATTTTTACTAATACTAGGGAGGCCAATGCCCAAATCTAACTTTTTAATTACGAATTTGTTTAAAATAAAACAAAGATTAAAAGAAAGCATTTACTTTCACTAAGAAAACTCACCCATCTGCCGACACCAAAGGTTCCATAAAATAGGAGATATCCCGCTTGTAAACACTCCCTTCCTTCTACGCCTTGGCCGTACGCAAGAGCCTTGAAACAGATAAATTCATGTCGCGAAATTACGTTGATAATTAGACAGGCCCGAGGGAATGGGCGTGTCATTGTCCGGACAAAGTTCATGATGAAGTTTAAAACTTCGCGCGAAAGTGCAATCACTCAACAGCGGCTAGCCTTGAATCGGTCGCACACGTACACACCGACACAGGCTAGGCAAGCCCCGATGCAGGCTGAAATCCAGCCATCAATGTGCGAACGATTACATCTTCTACTACTACGAGCCGAAGGCGATGGTTCAAAAATGAAGAAGAGATATCAAAATTGGCAGGAAATAAAGTATATAATTCATTGATATTTACCTTAGATGTGTATTCCAATAATTTGATTTCCTCATGAGTATTCCTTATTATCAACGATCGAGAAGTTACGAGGTCCAATTAACATCCATCTTGCAGCGAACACAGCAGCATGCATAGCGCATTTCTCTCACTCTCTCTCTCTCTCTCTCTCCCTTTCGCTATACGTAACATACACACTCACTAACCATGTATGATACAACACACACCTTCAAATCATGGCTTTCATTTCAATTCTCAATTGGAGTATAGACTGCTCATGTAGACTTTTTTTTGTACTTAAACAGGGTGCTACAAGAATTTTTTTCACCACTTGCCCTGTCGGGCAAGTGGGTTTTCAATTTACTTGCCCAAACAATATTTCCACTTGCCCAAAACTTTAAAGCGAAAAAGGACTCGAGGTTAAAGCATTTATTATCTCGTAATGATAAGTTAGTGTTTTAGATAGCAAATTAATGCAACGAACCCTCGTTGTCTGTTGTGTTCGTAGTTCGCTTTCTTGGCTGGCGGTGCCTCCATGTTTACTAGCACAATCGAGAAAAAACAGCTGATCAACGCACGTGTGTGTCTGTGCAAGCCGCTGTCATTTGGAAACGTAGGCTAATTTTCAGCTGTTAATAATTTGGGTCAACTCTTCCATCAAGAAACGTCATGTAAATAATGCGTAATCAACTATTTTAAATAAAGTACGGACATTTTTATTTCATCATTCACTGCTATAAATATCATGCCAAAATTTGTAAATTCTTACTAAATAATAATATTGAAGATATTTTACGATAAATCTCGGATAAGTATGCGAAAACTAGACTAAACAACGTCGCTAAAACCATGAAAACAAAACAACAACGGCTTATATTCTGGGGGTCTCGATACTATTATCAAAATGACTCGCTCGGTCGGATCTTGAGACTGCAGTAATAAATTGAAAACGAGACAAAAACATTCATCTGATTTATATGAGCAGCGAGTTTTAAATAATATGTTCACAATCATTAACAGTCATTATGAATAAATATCAAACATTTGACTTTTTGTACTTACTAGAAAATCCCTGTTGTTTATTCCATTCCGATTCGCACGTGTTCATTTCCCTAGAATAATGACGTCATATTTGGCGTGATTCAACCAATCGGCAATCAGAGAATAGCAAAGGCCTGTCGGTGCGGCCTGCAGAGCTAGAGAGAGAGAGCGCGAATAAGCTCGCAGCTGGTACGATCGCGCTAGCTGTCTCTAGCTAGCTCACGGCCGGCCGTGCGTGGAGGCGGAGCGGCATTCATGGCTTGAAGTGTCACTGTTGCATGCGCGCTGAGCTAGCTGAGCTGGCTAGCTGTCTGTGAAGTTTTTTCGAAATCGGAACGATCGCTTTTTTGCTTCTGGATTTTGACGACGGGTAAGAAGTTGACGGGTGAATGGTAGAGTTCTTGGACACTAGGAAATTACTGTAAAAGTATCACTTGCCCGAATCGGGCAAGTGATAATTTGATTTACTTGCCCGACGGCTCAATTTGGTTGCCCCGGGACGTCGGGCAAGCGGGTTTGTCGCGCCCTGCTTAAATATCTTTTTTAACACTTCTCATACATTACTGCACGACACTCGAATCTAGTGCTGTGAGAATAAGGTACTAGGGTCTATAAATAAGACTACGCTTTGCGCACGATCTGACCGGAGGCTCAGTGGAGCTCAGACATATGTCGCAATACCCTTTATTTTTGGCGCGAACAATGACGTCACCGGTCACAGTTTTCCTTCTCATTTTGAGATGGCTGTAGCTATAGGGCTCAAACCAACGCAAGATTGACATAATCATCGTACTCTATCTACCTTCGCATGTTCAGTTTGTAAAATTCTGTATTTAAAAAGATATAATCTTTTTTCTTTATATTTTCTAGTTGTTAGAAGTGGCAATTGTGAACATCTGAAATGTTGATCTCTATCAAAAGTTCTTTACTCAAAACGGATCCCATATTTTTAGGGTCTACCTTCAGCCAATGAGAAGGTTTTTAGTGAGCAAACCTCTACGCCCTCTAGGATTTTCTTAGTCTGTGATGCGTGTCCGTAAAGTTGTTCTGCTACGACAATTATTGGACTCAAATACGTCAAAATCTGCAAGATCGTCAACAAATGGTGAAAGACTGTTACAGATCCGTGATTATAGGTATGTTGTGAAATGTATAATTGTATTTTCTTTTCTTATTTTCATCAATTTTTTTTTTTACATCATTTTTTTCCCTCTGCTAATTTTTTGAAGTGGGCGACGAGCGCACAAATCGTAGGCGTAGAAGCCTTACGCCCGGGCATTGGCCTCCCTACTAATACAAAAGTAATAGAGGGTCTAGACCCTATGTTCTAAAAAATGTGATAACTTTGGTCACCCCTTCATAAAATTGATAAAATAGCACAACACACACACACACACTCATGCACACGGTTTGCAAGAATCTTCAGTCAATTGAAGGAGGCAGACTCAATCAGAAGAACTCAAGAAGAAGGATAGGCATGTGCGCCAGGCCAGGCGCAGGTCTGTGTCATCGAATTTGGTCTATGTGCATAGCGGGCATTGGTACGGTCGCGCATCCCGATCGCGGTCCGACAGCCGCGGCCGAATTAGCCAAGACTTTGGCTGTATTTGTTATGGATGGGGTCGTGGAGTCGCGCGATCGACGCAGTCGGAAAATGATTACATTATGGGGTAACTTAGCGGTATAATTCACAAATATTTTACGCGAACGATCCATATCTAATGTGCTAATCGCAAAATATACATACCTTGGGTTAAAATCTTGAAAAAGTCCCTTCAAATTCATTGTTTTGGAGTGAAGTTGAAAGAGGTCATAGCATCTTTGATTGCATACTGAACACGAAAATGTCAGCAACTAAATCTTTTGTTTTCGGCATCGCATTGCCGATTTAGGTATATTGTACAGGAATTATAGCGGTCTAGTCGTAAATGCAAAATTTTAAAGAAGGACAAAACAATGATAATAAAATATAACATGTTTCCCGTTTTCAATTTAATAACGATTTGAAAGCCAAGTAAGCTAGTTAAGTGGAGTATAAATTATACAATGAGCAGGCCCATCGAATGTGGGGGTATTGGGTAGTCAATAAATGTAACTAATTCTTTTCTCAATCCTTACCTTCTTAATTACCTTCTCAACTATAAATTTAACTGGTCCGCTTTATGAAGTCTTGATGACTTTTCCCTGTCCAACAATGTGTTTTCCGGCGTAAATATTCCAAAGTGGACAAGCGAATTAAAATTAATTCAACAACAATAACTAACCTTTCCAATTAGTGTGGACAACTGCCATAATTTTATCTTCACACACAGGCATATTGCACAAAATACAAATCCCATAAGAAAATAAAAGGGAAGAACAATATGCCCAATCTGTCAAGTTGAATTAAATCAAATCAAATAAAATTCGATTAGATTGAATTAAATAAAAAAAAAAAAAAAAAAAAAAAAAAAAAAAAAAAATATATATATATATATATATATATATATATATATATATATATAACGCACAGAGAGCAATATATTAATACGGGGGGGGGGGCACGATCTGGAATATTCCAGTTCAGTGGGGGTGCGTGTCATGAGTATGAGAAGAGGGAAGTTAGCATAGGGGAAGGGCCCTTGAGGTAGTGTTTAGAAAAATGAAAAAGTCGTAACTTCTATTCTAATATTATGTAGAGGTGAATAACAGCTAGAGCAAAATTGTAAAGAGTGTCACGAAAATTCAGTTTTATTCTGAAAAAAAGAAATGCTTGTTCTAGTTTTTGATGATGAAAAAAATGTGTAATAATAATACTAATAATAGAAACAGTAATTATTTCGTATTATGTAATTAATATACATTGTGAAATTATGATTATTATTATTTTTATTATTATATCGCATTATGTTGTATTTAATGTTCGTTCATCAAATGATCAAAAGCTTTGCTTCTATATGTTATGTACGAGAAATAAAATCAATGAAGGAGTATATAGGGGCGTGTTGATGAATTCTCTCTCTCTCTCTCTCTCTCTCTCTCTCTCTCCTCTCCACTTCTCTCTCTCTCTCTATATATATATATCTCTCACTCACTCTCTGATCTCTCTCTCTCTCTCTCTCTCTCTCTCTCTCTCTCTATATAATATATATATATATATTTCATGATAGCTGTTTCTCTCTCAGTTTGTAATTTATATAGTTTCTTTCATCGCCTTTTGTCAAATGAATTTACGCTTTTAATTCCTTTAAGTGGCCTGAGGGCATGCCTTTCAACAGAATTTGTAAAAATGAAATGATTGAGCTTATCTAGAGTGATATCATTATTTTTATCGTAGGGAAATGTAATGTAATCGCTAAGTTACAAGTAGCTCTACCCATCAGAGATCACACACACTAAAGAGTGCGCAATATTAGGCTGCTAACTTCTACCAAAGACATGTTTGTTTGGTTCTGCTTGAAAAGTGGTAATGGTGTCACCAGGAATTTCGTGAATCCAATATAAAATGGAAAGCAGAATGTTGGAGAAGGAACGATGTACCAGTAGAACTGTTGATTGTTCTTCCCGCATAGATGTCATCAGAAAGCATCTTGCTACAAATGTTGGTGGAGCATCATGTCCAATAATATCACTTCAAGATTGTGGAGCATCAAGCAGGATTGGATCATCAGAGACAAAGGTGCATCACCCTTCTGCTTCGTCTGGGGTTTCATATTTACTGTTTCCTCTTTTGAATGAGAGAAAGTTACCATAGAAAACCATGTTGTATTTTGAACTGTTACATGTTTGTTATTGATGAATCTATAGTCATTTAATGGTATTAAAAAATAAGCATTCTTAATCATAATTCATGTTTAAAATTAAAATTAAATGAAAACTTTAATTTCTTTCAGAACTAGATTTATGTTGCCACTTGTAGTTGTATTCACTAATTACCTAGGCTAAGCCTAAGGCTTACCTGGTCAGAGTTGCCGATCCTGGCTAGCAGGACCCACATGTTTATTTGTCATTTACCCAGACCTATTATCTAGGCAATGCCAATATGGAATGTCATACATGTAGATCTACTCTTAAATAATCCTGAAAGATTGTTCATAATATTAGATTAATATTACGACTTAATACTAATAGTCATTCGTTTCAATCTCTTCTCTTGTTTCTCTTTCTTATGTTTTATCATATCCTTGAGTATTCATTTTGAATTGCCATTTATATTTTGTAATCTAATGTAAACATAATTGTATTATTTTTACCAAATCGATTTTTAATGTTATGCTTTTGTAGTATAGTATCAATCTCTTGTAAATTCAATTTGTTTCAGCCTCTGGCTGCTATGAATGTACATTTTTATTTGTCAATAAACCATATCAAATCAAACCAAAATCAAATAATACAACCCCAGCTTACTCATAAGTCATACTCAAATGTTTGTAGAATAAAAGGATAATTTCATTAAATCACTGTTTCTTTTTTTTCTCTCTCTCTCCATCTTTATCCAGGTGCTGAACAATGATGTGGAATTGATGCCACCATGCAGTGGTCAAGAGAAAGCGTATTCCACTCTTCTAACTCCACAAGCCATCAGATTTGTTGCTGACATGGTCATTGAGTTTGACAACAAGGTTGATCAGGTCAGATCTTCTTCCTTCATCCATTCTCCTGTGTCTTGCTTTTTGGGTTTGGTTTTATTGAGGAATTTTATTTTATTTACCGATTATATATGCCTTTTCAAAAGGATTTATTCCAAGTTATCTCATATCAGGTGTGACAGGTTAACAATTTAGTGGAAAGAGAACTTTTTTCCCCTCTTTTTCCCTTCTCCTTCTTCTTCTTCTCTTAGGTGCAAGATTGGTTTCCTTGGTTTTCGGGGACATATGCTAATTTGCTATTTAAATACTTCAAGTCAAATAAAATATCAAATAACAAAAAATATGAAAACATTGGATGCAGGGAAAAAAGGAAAGTAGGCAGGGACAATATTACTAGTAGGACTAATTTAATATTACCGGTAGGTATATAATGATTGCCTATTTTCTAATAAATGGGTACACTAACCATATACTTCGGACCTATATTCTTTGCAATTTTAATTTCATGACAGATCTTGAGAGAGAGGATACAGAGGAAGCTAGAGTTGGATGCAACCAATGCTCAGCCGGACTTCAGAACAGACACACTGCACATCCAGCAGGGGACTTGGACTGTGGACCCAGTTCCTAGACGCCTTGTCAACAGGCATGTGGACCTCGGGGATGTGTCTCCTGCAAACATCCAACATTTCACAAGGTCCTTACAGTCTTCTGCTCAAGGCATTCAGGTAAAAATCAAATGAAATATGTAAATATGTAAATATATTACCAATGGTAACTGGTGATCAAATTTTGTATATGTGTGGACTGTGGAGGGGGGGGGGGGGACCGTATTTGATCCACAAATTCTAGAATTCAGAATAAAACTTGTGTGATTAAACGTACACCAATTCGTACAAAAGTAAAACAGCAGGCTGTAACTTGGTAATACTAAGAAATGAATAAAAAATTTGGGTTAGATATACTGTGATTCCTTAATTTTGATTTTACAATTTAAGGAGTGCAAACTCTAGGTTTTACAGATGATTTGTTAGAAACAGAAATTCATCAGAAGCAATACAATTGCATAACACATGAGCTAAAACATCTAATCATGTCAATTTAATCATTGAGAAAATTGATTGGGTTTTGTTATTTATCATTCTAGACTGACTTTGATGACGGGCACTGTCCAACAAGGCGCACACAGATTGAAGGGCTTTACAATGTGTACAGAGCAGTGCACAACCAGATACCTGGCGTACCTCCCATTCAACATGCACCTATACTGATGCTTAGACCTAGAGCATGGAATATGGTAGAACACAACATGATAGTGAGTTCAGATTCCCACCGGCCATCTTTATTATTAAGCATTTATTTCAGGATGGGATACTTCTGATTCATAAGTCAATGTACCCATGTCTTTGTCAGAGTCTTGTGCTTTTATGTGATAAAATTCCAGGAATATGAAATATCTGGAAGTTTGTTTCTTCAACTTTCTTGTGACATTTAAAAAGAAAATCAGCATGTTATCGTATCAATAATGATTGTTTTAGCCCATTCAACATCTTCAAACTGAAGAAAAAAAATTATAATTGAGAAGAAAAAAAAAACATTTCAATATCTTTGATGCATGAGATTTATGAAATACAAAATAGATAACAAATAATTACCCTTAAGTCTTAAATATTCAGCCTCGTTTAAAGTATTATAAGACGCGGTGATACCGCTGCTGTTTTGTTATGATGATGTAAAGTGTAATAAGCTTCCCAAGTGTGAGAGCATGGCTAAAATCTAAATGCACTGGTGAGATGTGCACAAGCTCCCTTCAAAGCCATTGATTGCATTTTGGATGTCCATGATTCTGGTCGGTACTATAGCTTTATTCATAAATCATCTTACGTCGAATCCCTGCATCACACTTTATTCATATATATATATTAAAATGTGTTTTCTGTATGCTATTTTTCCACACATTTCTACAGGTGAATGGGAAAGAAGTTCCAGGTCCTTTGTTTGACTTTGGTCTCCTAATGTTCCACAATGCAAAGATTCTATTGGATAGAGAGAGTGGGCCATTCTTCTATTTGTCAAAGGTAGTTTAATCATGTATCGTGAAACCTGTGTATAAAGACCGCTCATGGGATACATGAGAAATGGTCTTTATATAAGGCAGATGGTCTTTATGTACAGGTTCCTTTAGAACAGGTTTCAATGATAATCTCTATTTGAGGGAAACAAAAGATGTATTCTTTATAGTCGGGTAGTCTTTCTGTACAAGTGGTCGCTAAAGCAGGTTTGAGTGTATAATATATGAAAATAATTTCTGCATCACTGACGTTTAAAGCAAGCATAATAGGTAAAATTTTGTTTAGATAATTTGTTCCACTGTTACCTTATTTGTTTCACCAAATAAAATTTTGTGTTATTCATATGCCATTATTATGCTTCCGAAGAATAAAACCTGGCTGTTATACTCACAGAATCCATTGACTAATAGACAAGATATTCAAGCCATGGCACTAAAAGGTTTTTAAAGAGTCAATGTAGTGTAAGGAAGCAAGATCTAATCTACCGGTAGATCACCTTGGTTAATCATGAATAAAGAATATTAAATACACCTTTTACATGTTGTCAAACATTTAGAGCTCATTCATTTCTGCACATTATTGTTTACATGGCATTCATGCCATGGGATCATTGGTCATTTCTCATTTTCCATGATTTTGTGGGTTTTCTTAAATTCATTACAGATTGAAGGATACAGAGAAGCCAGACTGTGGGACAAGATATTTACATGGGCTGAGGTCAAGGTGAGGAATGAAGTGATATACGGCAGAGGCAACTTCACTGTTGAAGACATGATCAGCATTTAACCCTATTTAGCCCGGGCTATTTTGAAAGTGCATAGCCCGGGGGGGCTTCTAAGGCCCCCCCCTATGATCTCGGCCGTGAAACGCCCGATCGCCGCGAAAATTTGCATACATGTCAAGTGAAGTGTATAGAATACTATGGTAATTTCAATTTTTTTGAAAAATTCACTCATTTGCATATTTATGGTAATTTATGCAAATAAGGTCATTAAATTCACATTTTTGCCCATAAATCAGACATTATTCATATTTAAGCATTCTTTCTCACTACATATATTTGTTAGACCATTTGGAATAATAATACAACACAAACATTTGAAAAACCAGGGTTATTCCTTATGTTATCTATTGTTTTGATAATTTCTTATGTATTTCTTTGTTTTTTTAACTTCATTTCATTTCCAACTATAATTCAACTATTTTGACCCCAAAATAAACACCTAAAATCTAAACAAGACCAAATAACCAATGTTTTACCTCTTTATTTGAAAAATGAGATTTCCATATGTTTTGTACACAAATCACAAAAATGAGCGATTTTCCGGCTGACATGTGAAGACAAAAGGACACGTGACTTTGTAATGGTAGGTCCGATTTTCAAAAAATTTCTTTCAAAAGTTGCGCAAGACTCGAAAGAAAAAAGTCACAAAATTTCAGTGCAAGATTTTCTTGCGTTAAAAAATTATCGCGAAAAATGTCGAGGGGGGGGGGCTTCTCAAGCCCCCCCCCCCCCCGGGCTAAATAGGGTTAAGTGATATAATAACGATAATAATAATAAATAATAGTGGGTTCTTGTAAAGCACTTGTTTCTGTCACATTTGACACTCCTAGCACTCCCCAAGTATTACCCCAGTTTTAGCATGGCTGCCATTATGGCGCTCTAGCATCTCAAGGAATTGTACTTCCCTGGCTGCCTTTGATAAGCTCAAGTCCTTTATTGAACTGAGAAAGTAGTTTGTTATCACTCTGACTCAATTAGAACATAATTCCCATCTGTTTCTACTACTTTTGTACAATAGCACCTCTTTTTTGTCTCTTCCCGTCTCATATATATAGCTTGGTCTGCCCCTAGGCTGTGTGAAAGCAACAGTACTCATTGAGAACATCCTAGCAGCCTTTGAAATGCATGAGATCTTGTACGAGCTTAGGAAGCATTCGGCAGGGCTTAACTGTGGCCTTTGGGACTACTCTGCCTCTTTTGTCAATAAATTTGGTGAGTTGTGGAGTTTGGCATTAGGGGGTCACACTAACGTTTCTCAATCCCTTGGGGGCGATGTTATTGGAATATTAAATACAGGATTATTGTGTTTGGTCTTAAAACATGTAAAATGTAAAATCCATTACCTAGGCTAACAGCATATGGTTCCCCTTCTTTATTAATCAAAATTTTACACAGGCAAATCTTATTCTATTCTTAACCGTATCAGATATCTGAGCTGGTCATTTACAAAACCGTATTGCCGTATTTATATATGATGATATATAAATGCGTTCATAACTTAGCACCTTCTTACCTTCAGGTAGGCTTAATCAATCCTAATGATGTACATGAGCATCATACAAGGCAAATAGACAGTGGATGTTTAAGTGTGCCTAGATTTCACACTGATTGTTATAAGTGTAGCCCAATTGTTTCTTCCATATTTGAATGGAATAAGCTAGATAATTTATTGAGAACGGCTTCCTCTGTCAATTCATTTAAGAGATTGTTTAAACATAGCTGTAATTTCGATTGGCTCAGCCGTACATACAATATGTGCATGTTCTGTAATATTTACATGACTTATTCACATAATTGCGACTTAATTAATATTTTCCTATTGACATTACTGTTTAATAGGTTAATGATATATGTTTATTTTGCAAACGAGTATTATTTTTGTAACTGTTCTGTATAAATGTTATAAACGATGTAAATATGTTCATTCAGGGCCCCATGGAAGACCACTACTTGTTGGTGAATGGGCAACCCTGTCAAAAGATTAGAAATAAATAAAATAAATAAATTGCCCTAGTTTTCACTAGCAGTCAGTGGAACGGAGGGGTATATTCTTCGTATTTTCCTTGGTCTCCCTGCCCGTATAGACTTTGCGTGTAGAGACGAGTGAAAATATAGTCTTGTATTGACTGCGCTGTATTTTGTCATTTTCATTGCGCATCTATTAGACCTGCGTATGCACTTTGCGCGCACTCTATTGTGACGTAATAATCACACCAATTAATGCACACTGTTAGCAGTGTATCGAAAATTTCGTCAAGCACTGCTGGTTGACAAAGTTTGTTCAGTTCTTTGAGATTGTCATGGTTGATTTTATGTATTTGCTCTAGATGTCTGATTTGGATAACAATAAAAATATTGACTGGCTTAACTTTCGGGAGATACCACATATATTGCCCTCACAAGACCCATATTGCCCTCGTCTATGACTCAGAGAAATATGAGTCTAGTTTGGGCAATATAATTGGCATCTCCCTCAAGGCCAGTCAATATTATATAATTGTTAGAACAAGTCCGCTTATCCTCGGTATGCTCTACAAACTGTTCCCGAAAGCGTGACCTTGCAGTGATTTGTTCTTGCCTTCTGTTCTAGGTCATAGGCCTGATTTTGTGCTACCAGATCGTCACAAGTATGTGAACATGGAGAGGCACTTCTTGAAGAGCTACCTGGTCTTGACGATAAAGACCTGTCATCAACGAGGCTGCCATGCTACAGGGGGCATGAGCGCCCTCTTGTTGCCGTCTAAGAAAGGCCCAGAGTACAATGCAGGAGTGGAGAAAGCATGCAGGTCAGTGAGACACTGTTGTGTTTGTGTATAACTACAGCAAGGATACAGATAAAGTAGTTAAGAGGCCTTTCCAAAAAGATTTTACAATATAAATTCCTTCCTTTAGGGAGACAATGAGTTATTTAAAGTTTAATAAACACTAACACCAGCCTTAAACACCGAAATGGAATTCAGCTGGCTATAAGGCTTTGATCTGAATATCGTCCGGTAGCTATATTGTTATCGATTTTTCAAAAATGTCGTCTGCTGAACTAACCTTTGTGGCTGCATGGTGTTACATTTTTACGTACAAATGTCCTAATTCACTAACACTAGCCCCTAGGGATTAAGCAAATGTTGATTTCCAGTTCGTTGTTAGGGTTACACTATCGATATTGATATTGGTATCGGGCTCTTAATTTCATCAGAAATTTTTTAGCTCGATTTAAGAGCTCTTGAGTCTTGACTGCTCTAAACACTAACACTTACACCCAACTTCAAATCCCTCAATATGAGTAACCATCCAAAGGTGGTGGCTTCTATGGAGAGTTGTTGTTGTTATTTGTATTATATTATTCTTTATTGATCTGTCATGTGATTATTTCAGAGCTAAACTGAGTGAAATCAAGGCTGGTGTGGATGGTTTCATGGTGTATGACATTGGACTGCTACAGCCCATGCAACAGGTACAAGTTTATAGCAGTCTTTCAAATGCTCTTTGAATATAGATATGTCATGAAGGATATATGTTTAATCTTTTTGTTTGAAAAACCCAAAAGCCAATGATACATCCTAAATTGCTTTGTGTACAAGGATATTGCATTCCTATATATACAATGAGATTGCTGATGTCAATTTTTTTTGTTTTCTTTTTGCTCAAAGGATTGAATTTTAAATATAATGTTTTCACAATATATTGACAATATTTTTTGCCTTGACATATATTTACATGTAAGAATTTCTACTATAAAGCTACTGCCAACTAACAACTCACAAATTTGTTGCATGATGAAGCATGCAAACAGCTTTGTCATAGCAAGTACTATTGCATTGATTACTTTATGAAATGGGCCCATGTGATGACATTTATTACAAAAATAAAGGTAACCACATTTCTATGCCAGGTCTGATTTGAAAATTGTCCAGATAACATTTGATTCTGTATCTTGGTGTGCAGGTATGGGCCAAATTTGCCCCTTCTCCCAACCAGCTTGCCGTTCTGAGGTCGGATGTTAAAGTTCAAGCCAGAGACCTACTTCTCATGCCATCAGTAAGTCAGCAATAACAGAAATTGTATTTAAATACAATCAAATATTTCTTTCCCTCCATCGTTGTAGTGTTGAACGTTGAAAGATAGTATTGTGCAGGGTGTCATTTTTTAAAGTTTTATTTTTGTATTATAAATCAAATTTGTGTTTAAAATGTATATCAAGAGACACAATTTCTTAAGTCTTACCCAAGAGACTATAATTTAAGGTTAATGACTTTTCCATAGGCACCTATGTTTGGAACTTAAGAAGGCCAAATGATGGCACAACTCATTGATATGTCACTCATTACTTTGTTATCATTTCACTTGATATTTGAACAGTGAACTGATAATTAAACTCATCATAACTCATTATGCTATTTTTAATGAAAAAGACGATTTGATATTTGCATCTTTGTTTCTTTATATCCATACAGGGAGGGGTCACATTGAGTGGACTGAAGACTAACATTGCTGTGGGCATCCTCTTTATAGACTCTTGGCTCGTTGGTGAGATTATCAACTTGTCTCTTCCTTTTTCATACTTTCAATTTCATACTTTCAACAGCTTTCTTTCCCCATATTAGTATGTTGATCTAGTCCAGACAATTTTTGTTTAAACTTTAAAAGGTACATACATCTTCTTCCTTTATCAATTATTACCCTCTCCATCTTTCTCTCTCTCTGTCTCTCTCAGATAAATTGTCTTGTCGTCTGACCTTGCACTCATTATTTTCTAGTCTCTTTTTCTAATCTTATTCAATTAATTTACTATTCTTTCTCTTGTTTTTTGCATTCTCACTACTTTTAAGTTTAATTGTCTCTTTTGTTCTGTCTTTCGTAGCTTTTGTAGACCTCTTTTTCCCTCGGCAAATGAGTTATTTCAAGTTGTGTTAAAGAGCTATATATTTTTCCATTAGATATATGCTGATATGTCAAACAGTTACTGTTCTGATCATAACAGAATTTCTTTTTGACTGCTTTAGTAAGCATTTCATTGTGGAGTTTACCTTTCGTAGGATTTATGGTAAAGTAAAAGTCTTATTAATTGCAATATTTTTGTTATAAAGAAAAGAGAACGATTATCATTTGTTTTTCTCCTTCAGGAAGAGGTCACTTTCCCCATGCTGGTTCGGTGGAAGACTCGGCTACAGCTGAAATATCAAGATCACAGGTTAGTATGTCTCTAGCACAATGCCAAATTCAAGAGTAACCCACTAGCAGACACAGAGGGGCAACTAAGTTTTGTATAACTTTATGCCTACTTCCAAGGTATGAAGGTATGAGGTATGAAAATGAATAACCAGAGAGCCACTCCTCCCCCCCCCCCCCTCTTTACCTTCCAACTTAAGTGCGTACCCTGCTCTACCTAGAGAGACCTACTCCTTCCCATCTTGACAACTATTCATGAAAAAAAAATGGGTATGGATGAAGAAATTTCAAAGGATGCAGGATATGCTTGTAGACAATTTCATTAAACATTCATTTTACTAAAAATTAGTGACCTCTTAACTTACACGTATAATGTCATAATTATTGTGCAGTTTAGATAACTCAATAATATTTTGAGCAAAGTTTGACAATCAACACTTTCAGGGTCCTGCAAGTGGTTGACACCACCCTCAGTGTTCTCTTCTGTCATCCCAACATATCAGATATCAAATTGCTTTAAATCCCCTCTGCACTAGTTTGGCATGAAGGGATTAGACCTCCCTGCAAGGTCACTGGCAGGTGGTTATCTCATCAAACCAGCTCTTAACATAAGAGAAAGGGCATCATGGGGGATCAATGGGTACTACTTAGGCATTGTTGGCTGTATAAATGGTGCAAGTAGCTATAAGAAGTGCAGTGGGGATTAAATCTATTATCGTTTTTCTCAATTGTCAGGTTTGGCAGTGGATACGCCACGGGACTTGCCTCGAAGACAACAAGCAACCTGTCACTAGACAGCTCGTCATTGAACTCACCCAAGCCTTCCTTGCCGATGCCGCCTCAGGTGCTTCCCGCTCAGGCCATGGGGATGCTACCAAGAGATTGAGGGTGTCTGCAAACATCTTTCTGCAGCTGGTCATGAAGAGAGACTTCCCAGAATTTATCACAACGTATCTGAACCTTACTGACTCTTTCCTGTCAAGTCCCTGGAACATGTAAACAAATCCCTTCCGATATAGAGTATTATACAAATGATTTATTTTAATATAATTCTTCATGTCGATGCATCCCATTCAGGGAGCAGGGACTGTACCAAGCAATCTTCCTACAGTATTTATCACAATGTATCTGAATCTAACCAACTCAAAAGTTTGGTTGGGCCATGTCATATACATGTAATACCTGATCACCTCTCACTTCTGTATACTGATGATGATGATGATGATGATGATTACATCATTTGCAATCGACTTCCATGACCCATCAGAATAAATGTGTTCTCATAGGAAGAAATTTCTTGTTTGTCTTGATGATGATAACAAGATATTCTGATACTATCAACTACAACTAAAACAATTCCAGTAATATAAAATGGGAATTAACATGTTGAAAATCAGTGCTTTAACATTGTTTGTGACGTACACTTAAATTATATTGTCAAATTATATGTTATTATATAAGTATTTGAAACTTCAGTATTCATTTCATAAAGAAGATATTATTCTTTTATTGTATTGTATTTTTTAATTCTTTACTGTCATTTAATGACTTTTTTTTTAGCCTCCATGTTATGAAGTGATTTTTGTCAACATTTTGTTCAAATCATGCTTTATTATCTTTAGTATAATAAACAGTCTTGTTCAATCATTTTTTTTCTTCAAAATTGTTTTATGAATGAGATGAGTTGTTGAAACATTTGTGAAATAAGAATTACGAATCATGAAAGAAATATAATAATTTTATTTTGGGTATAATGAAGCTACTGAAATGGAAATAAATTTCAATAAGGAATAATGAACTGTCATGCCCTTATTATTTTTGTCATTTTGTGAGTTCAGTAGTAATGTCTATAGAATTGAAACGGATTCATTTTATCCCAAAGAACTTTTAACATATTCTAGAATTCAGTTTACCCTCAACAATTTTTTTAATCACAAGTAAAAACACAAGTCATCATAATCAACCCTTATTTGTTCTCTCTTTCTCTCTCTTTTTCTCGCATTCACTCTCATCTCCTTCCCTCCCCTTCTCCGTCTCTAATCAAGTCCTCGTCCTGACTTCTCTCTCTCTCTCTCTCTCTTATTTTCTGTTTCTATAATACTAAATGTACTATAAAGCTATATATAAAGCACATCACACAATAATTCATTGAATATTTTAAAGATATGTAAACATTGCACAACTTCATTCATGAATGTAATGGATAATGATATTTATTGACACAGATTCAGACGTAATTATTATAAAATTGTACATAACATTTTTCTTGTCTCCATTATGGCTTTACTAAGTATAGAAGAGAAAACTAAATGTACAGAAAGGAAGCTTTACAATCGTGAGTTTCAAAGAGTTGTCAATGGAATTACATACTGATGTAAAGTACGCAACATTCTTTTTTTAATGGTCATTAGGAAGTACTTCTGATATTTCCAGTTATAATCAAAGGGTAAAATCGTGTCCAAAAGTTTAATGATATTTTTTTTGCCGTCACATGATCAATGGTTTAAAAAAAATAAAGGAGAATAAAAATTTCATACTTTTTATGGTAACAAAATGGACACTTCACAAGGAAATCAAACACCTTCAAAAGAAGTTTAAAGTCAATACATATTGAACGTAGTACTGGAAAAAAATTCTGCGACTAAGTATAAAATCAATACCATTTTAAAGGCAATCATCTCTCTATATACATTCTTTATACAATAATACAATTCATAAAATACGCCTGTTAATATTTGTGCAATTCACAGCATAGAAGGGGGGAAAACAAGAATAAGGATAAAAATGTAATTATAATAAATTGCCAAAAGAAATGAAATACAAAGAGATTTGAACATATTAAGTGCCGATGTAGAATACTAATAAACGGAAATTGATATCTCAAAGTAAAGAGCTCACAATGATCAATATTTTTGTTGGTGTTGTCGTAAAAAGTGTAAAAAGAGAACCTGCAAGGAAAATTTTAAACAGGATGCTAGTCTTACTAGAAGCACAACCTACAATTTAAATAGAAGCATTTCATGAACATAATATTACAGAAAATCACAAATTACATTCCAATCATGATGGTAATATCTCTTTTTCATCGTACAAAGACTTTTTACAGCTTCACCTCTATGTGTCTTGAAAGAAGACACCTTACAATGTCAAATAATATTTCAATATAGCCCATCACTCTTCTTCTTGTCTTGATTATTGATTCAAAACTGAGGAAGGGAGGGAGGGAGATAATGATAATGCTTTACATAATAACTTGACAGTATACATGTATAAACAACTTCAAATTGCACATTACGTAACAATGTATTCCCTTGCAATAATAAATATCTCACACAAGTAAAGATCATTAAATACATGCATAAAGCAGGAAACTTTGTTTTTATAGCACAGTGATAAAAGCTAAATATCTATTCTATTCACTATATGGAGTGTGCTCTGTCATTCTGTCTTGCCTCTCTGACTAGACTGTACCTAATTCTGAAGTCTGTCTTGTCAATACAATATATTACTCTACATTTACTTCTCATTTTGTCACATTCAAACTTAACAATCATCAGTATTCAAAGTTGTTCTACATTCATCAAATATGCATTCTACACACACACATCTGCATTACAAAAATGACACTCAAGAAAATTGCTATATAATATACAAGTGAGGCACTTTGGAATGAAATAGCACTAAGCTCTTATATGAATGCTCTCTCCTGACTTTCTTAATAAAATCCAACAAATCCACTTAATTAAGCAACTAAGCATGACTAAATTGCAATATCCATTTTTTTCTCCATGTTTTCTATATATTTTTAGACAACATTAATGTATAGTAGTGTAAGTTTTAATGTCTTCAAGACATGAATCAGTGGGCTATAAACAGCTGTTCATAGAATTATTCTTTCTTAGAAATTGAGCACGGAATTTGTTTTGAATAGATCTGTGGATACAATATTCATATTTTCAATAACAAAAAAAAGATGACTTTTCAATACGAAATTTCAGGTAATTTCATCATTGGGCCAACACAATTAAACATTTGCTCTCTCTTTACTTTACTTATAAATTTCATATGGTTTCATGAGATGCAAAACTATACCCTGCCTGAAGTCTATTACAAAGTTGTTGAACAAGTTATCATATTAACAGTATTGATTTGAGTGGAATCACAGTAAAGTTTAGTTAATTCATAAATTAAACTAAATAGTATTGGAATTGTCAGAAACATGAGTGGCATTCTCCACCTCACTCCTATTCCATATGTCACACAGACATACAGATGTATCAGCATTTTGTTTTGGTAGCTTGCATTTGTTTATTGGACTATCTTCTTGTCTTGGATGAAAGTGAGTCAGAGCAAGCAACTTTGTAAAATGCAGAATTTACACAAAGTGGAAGCATGAAATAAACTATGTTTCAGACAATTCTAAACTTGTGCGCTAATTCCTCCTATAAGACTTTGAACAGTCTTGTATTTGTATATTAGGTGATTAGGTCACATGAGAATAATCTCTAATAAACAAATCCTTGTATATGCTAATCTTTAAATGAAGTGGCCTCTAAATTGCAACTTTAAGAGCTGCAATAAAAAATTGTAGCAGTAAATGTATGCAAATCTGGATACCAAAAAAATAGCTGGTGCGACCTAGGACCCTATGTAAACACTGTGCTCTACATGCATGTGGTATGATATACATCTGCGACACACATCTATCAGAGCAAATGTCATTTGATTATGCCACAGCAACAGCAGGATAAGGAGTATGTTTGAATGAGGCTTCAGTAGTGCTCAATATCAGTGGATACACCCACACAGACACTTGACACTCTCTCATACTTTCCTAGTCGGACCTTTCGGTTAGCTAAGTGACATACACCATCACAGATAGTGGTCATCTCGATCCATGATGTTTTTGTAGATTGTAGAAGACACATTTCTGGGTCAAACCTTTTCAAGTTCTGTCTTTGATGGTGCAGCTACTTCTTCTCCCTCCATGAAGTCCTCCTATAAAGATGTGAAAATATATACATATTACTCTTTGTTAAAAATAGCATGGACTTAATTAGAGATTCACTTGGGGCCCGTTCCTAGAAACCGTCATAAGTCTAACTTCTTGACTATCCCATTGAAACATGTGTTATAGAATTAACACGTGTTTCAATGGGGTAGTCAAGAAGTTAGACTTATGACGGTTTCTAGGAATGGGCCCTTGGAGTCTATATAAAGTATACTTGAGAAGTGGTAAGAACCCCAATATTTATTACCCAAAAGTAATGGATTGTTAAGTCTTAAAGAACAAACAAATTCAAAGCCAGAAAAAATAACCATTATGAAATATTTGTTTTCCTAGCTGGTGGTTCCATGTACCGGTATGAACATTTGATTTTTTTAATTTTTTATTTATTGATTTTTTTAATTTTTTTTTTTTTTTTTTTTGGGGGGGGGGGGGAAGGGGGTTCAATGACTTCAATCAACAATATTTTGTTTAATGTGCTTATATACATGTAACTTGATTAAATAAAGGCAATGCAGGGAATAATTTTCCTGGTATCGCATCGCAATTTGCTATGCATTTTTGCATGACTGCTATACAAAATATCTTTTGTGTAGCAGTTTTCTTCCATAGAAATGTACAGAATTTCATTTGAAATATTTATCCATCGGCTGAAATTGCTAATCAAAAAATTTGAGGAAAATTATTCCCTGCAATGTATAGTGTTAATAAAATCTGAAGACTTTAACAAACAGACTTAATAACAGAGATCACAATTTTTTTTAATTACACCTGTACAATGTATGAATGTATATGAATGCCTACACTTGAAGAATTTTGTTGTTGTTGTTGGTTGCTGATGTTGATCTTGTTGTTGTCTTTGTTTTTGTTGTTGTTATTGGGGGATTTTTTTTTTTTTTGTGTGTTTGTGTGTTGAGTCTGTCTTGTTTTTATATTTATCAGGGCCTACAGCAGGCATACTCTCTGGAATACTTACCAAGTCATAAATGACCTTTAGAATCAACGAACAGCTTGGACATGTTGCAACTTCTTCCCCATCACTAAGAGCTTCCTATAGAGAGGAAGGAAGAGAAGGAAAAATGTCTATTGTAATAACATAATAATATCTGCATTAAAAAAAATATTAACATCTGCAATTACGAAGTTAGATCTACATGAAAGTATGAAACTAATTTTTCTTTTCATATTTTCTGTAAAAAATAAAAACAAAACAAGTCTAGCGACTAGCCTGAGAAGTCTGGAAAAGTAAAGACCAAGGACAAGTTTCAAAAAAATTGAACCTGATAAGTACATGGATATTCCGTACGCGGCAGTAGAATGATGAATCTACCGACGTGCACGTCCGAATTCAGAATTATTTGCCAAAATTAGATTCAGATTGGGGATTAATTATTAATCACATGATGATGAATTGTGTTATTAAAATAGATAATAATCCCACTTAACACATAACTGAAGTGAAAGTTGGAAAAACTAGATGACATGACATTTCGGTATATTTCATGTAACATTCATGTCCATGCATCCATGCTAGGCACATTCATGGGGCACTAGAGGGCGCTTTGCGCCCGTACGAAAATCTGAATAGCCTTGCTGCGGTGGGTCGGCAATAATCAGCCCAAAACTTGGATATGGGAGGGTGGAAGGATATATCTTTTTTATAATGTTATCCGGTCTCACCCTTAACCATCCTATGTTTAATCTATGTAGAAATAACATGCGAGTATGATAAGAGAAACATCGGGACCATTACTGAAGTAACTTTTTAAATATTGGCCTAGAAATGACCACCAAACGGAAAAAATTGACATTTTTTCCCGACAAATCTTCATAAAATCTGAGTTATAAACAAGTCACATCTAGGTACACTAATACAAATACGATTTTCTGAAAATTCAGGTATGATTTTTTAAGTTTCTTTCAAGTATATTTCTGCGCATTGCAGCGCCAATATTCTTCACTGCTTCAAAATCACCCTTGAATTTTTTTTTTGCAACAAATTCGATACGAGGTCCGCGAGTGTTCCCCGTTCCTTGCGTGTTGAAAGTTTGGTAATACATAGTTTGCATTGACTCGCGCACGAAAAAATGGTCGAAAACAAAATGTCAAATGAAGAAATAAACAAGCTTTTGTATAGTTATAAGAGTTCTAACGAGGTTTCTTTGTCGATTTAATTTATTATATAGTCTCAATTAGAATTCAGAATTATCTCACTGAAAAGTTAAGAAACCGACGATGTTCTCGATCGTAGTTATTTTCATTTTGCCAGCAGCCGATCTAGCGTTGTTTGGGCAAAAAGCTAGGCCGCTGCCTTCCCTCGCGAACCTTTCCGAGTCCCGCTAAAATGGCGCTCTGCGGAGCTCCGAAGCTGCGTTGGTATCGCTGCAAACTCTCAGCCGGCTAGCTCCCCATGACGGACCATTCGCGTTATGGCGAGAGTGTGTGTGTGAGGTATGATTTTGGATTCGAGAACGCACGTAATGCAACCGTGCGCGTCATTTTCAGCTGTCGAATGTATACGACCAATTTTACATGTACGATTTTTAGTACAGATACTTGGTCAGTTTTCTTCTTCTATCTTTGGTTTTACAACATTTAAAAATATAATTTCTTCAAATTTGCTCCTGACTCGGTTCAGACTAATTGTCTGATGTGTTTTCAAGTCAATTTTTTGAATATATTTTTTTGCATGAATTTGCCTATCCATGCGAACTATTTAAGCACGATTCATGTCTTTCATGATTGATAGTTTTAAAAAGTACATCGCCAAATAGAGCATATGGGACCGAACAAAAAAATCAAACCTTTGTTTACCTTCGTTATCTCAAATCTGTCACCACACGGACAAGGATAGTGATATATTTCCGTTTCTTCGTCATATTCAAAGTCTTCTATTTCCACTTCGTCGTGAAATACCGTCATTTATTACCAAAATATGATGTCTTCTTTTTGGAGAAAAAAAATCACGTTGAAATTCTTGAATCTAGCAGCCCAAGTTTGCTCAAGGTTTTATAGTATGGTACCTATGAAAAAACTTTCACACATTTAACCTGTAGACTGTGGGTCAGTGACTGAATCATGAATGTGAAAAGATACCATTTAGATTCTACATCATTAAACCTTTGAGATCAATGACACTATTTCAGCTATGCCAGATATTGAGTAGTATATCATATATATCTTCATAATTAAATTTGACTGGCATTGTTATGGGGTGTAAGTGTAACCAATGATCATCGGGCCGCCTTACAGACTCCTCTGAGAGATAAACAGACAAACCAACAAAGATATACATGCATGCAGGGGCGTACGCAGGGGGGGGGGGGGTTTGGGGGTTCAAACCCCCCTTTGGTATTTTAATGTATGTAAACCCCCCTAAAAATACCTAAAACCCCCCCCCCTTTGTTTTTTTGTTTGTTTTTTTGTTTGTTTTTTTTTATTATTAAAAAAAAAAAAAAAAAAAAAAAATTATACCCACGTCTAACCTAAATAAGGTGACCTTACCCCCCCCCAACGACAAAAAATGTCAAATTTTGAAATTTCGAGACCCCCCCCAAAAAAAAAATGGGTCCGCTTACCCCCCCCCCCCCCTTTTTTTCTTAAGAGTACTGTTAATGGGTTATTTTGGAAGGGGATCGAGGTAGGCCTGGGGAACATTTTTATTACATACACTAAATATTTGTAAGGACTATAGGCAGGCGCGTAGCCACGGGAGGGGCACGGGGGGGCACGTGCCCCCCCTAAAATTTCCAGGATCGGTTGAAATTTTATAGACCCCTTTTTTTTACCTCGATCGATTACATGTATGTGCCCCCCCAAACATCAAACTCTGGCTACGCGCCTGACTATAGGAACCAGCTAGGTTTTAGGCCTATCAAGGATTTCTCACGGAGTGCAAGAGTGTTGGTGGAGCACAAACTGGCCAGCTCCAATGGCCGTCAATAAATACAGATGGCAGCAGAAGGCTGTCAAATGTCAGTTTTATTTTTTTTTTAAATCGTACCAGACGGGTAATTTATGTCTAAATTGTACAATAGGCTATCATTGCTTTGAATAATGATATACATCGATCGATCCCTATACGCTTGACTCGATCATGCTGGCCTAGTCCAGCATATATATTGTGAATGTGACTATCCAAATTATAAGTTTAAACAAACATTTGTGCTTTATTTGGAATCTCTTGCATTTAAGCCATTCAAGCATTTAAATTCTAACGTCAACAATCAGTTGTCAATTTGTTTTTAAATTGTTTGCTAATTATAATGTGTTTTTTTCTTTCTATCTCCTCAACTATATTTTGAATGTGGGGCTAGCTAAATAGGCCCTGCGGGTTGCTGATGATCTTTTATTTCTTATGAAACAAGATAATCGGATCCTACCAGGCATGAGGAACCTATATAACTTTACTCCTGTCAGCTCGTAATTGTGAGGCTAGGAAATCAAACTATGATGACAAGTTGTTTCAAATTAGTTGTTGATAGTTACATACTGCCGCGATTTCCTATCAGGGGCGTACGCAGGATTTTTTCAAGGGGGGGGGGGTTAAACAAAACAAAGGGGGGTTTTAGGGGGGTTTTCTTAAAAATACACACATAAAAAATGCCAAATGGGGGGGGGGGGGGTTAACCCCCAAAACACCCCACCCCCCCCCCCCCCCCCCTGCGTACGCGCCTGTTTCCTATTGTTATTTGTCTCTGTTTATCACCATAACATACTTGCACGGAGGGAAGGAAGCTTCTATTTTCACAAACGAAATTACCATTAAACTTTAAAGTTTAAGTTTAATCCAGCGAAAAGGCAGCAAATCTGTGATTAAACGATGTCAGAGTACACATCTGTAAAAGTTGGAAAGCTTAAATTAAAGGGAAGCTCTGATCGCAAATCGTAAGTCATTTGATTTTTGCCGCTGCAGCTGCAGCGGGGCTCCGTTCTCGTTCGGGCCGCTGCGCTGGCGAGGGTCAGCGGCGCTGATTCTGACCAAATCGTAGTCTTGTCGTACTTCGCGCTCGCGCTTTGGAAGACTATCGAATTCGGAAGTCTATTATTGGAAGATTGCCGGTAATCATAGCACTTCCAAATTCGGAAGTTATGCGCTTCGTCCTGGTTTTGACACAAATTACTAACAATTAACGGCAAACAGTTTCACAATTGTCATGTAAATCATGGGCGCTAGTTCAGAAGTCTATCCAAACTTCGACCCGTAGGCGTAAGTCGGTGTGGAGATAGCCTATTAAAACATAGACCCTACCCAAAATGAAGTAAATATTCATCAAATGTCCAAATAAAGGTCATGATTTAAAAGTCGATATGTTTGTTACATGTTTACGTGTCAATTTTCTTATCTTTTTCAGAGTATTTTTCCTAAAAAACAAAGACTTATGATATAATATATATAGGGTCTAGACTTTCTCACAGGATTCAGCATCACGGCAAACTGCAGCACAATAAAATTGCATAACATACCAACGGTGGGGTGCGGGCGCGCGTGTGTGTTCACATTGTCAACAATTTGAATCAAAGTTTATCAGACATGGACCTACTGCCGTACCAATACTACATGTACTACCTACTACTCTGTGTGTGATTGCGTTTTTACAGACGTTAAATAATCATATTTGATTATTTGCATCTTAGGACCGACCAAGTATATATGTACATCACCATCCAAAGAAAACGTTTGTCTAGATCATGTAGATGTAGTAAAAAGTAGTAGAGTTTAGTAAATCTAGTCATGTCCATCTAATATTTAATTCTAACTTGGATCTAATCATTAGTATACTACTTTTTCAATTCAGAACTCACATTCAATTATGACTTTTTATCTCGTAGTCATATCTATGTCTGTGATTGATTTCTCAATTATAATTCATCCTATCTCCAGAAGTGCAAAGAAGCACAAGAAGAAGCGAAAGAGAGAACATGAAGAGGGAGGACAAGCTAGTAGCGAGAAAACAAAAGATGCAGAGGAACATGGTAAATGAATTCTTCTAATTTATGAAGTAAAAAAATAAAAAAGCGTGTAATAGGAAAATGTATACTTTTTATAATTCATTCTTGTTATCCAATGTGTCAAAAAGCAGAAAGGCAGGGTAATATTTCCAAAGCACTTTGGAAGCTCATCATAAATGCCCTCTTCAAAAATGAAATTGAATATTGTATGTACAATTGTATGTTTAATTATTCACAAGTTCATATTCTTTTGGACAGATTGATCTGTTCCCTCAGAAGATAGTGCTGTATGCTGTTTAAGGTTTTACATTATTCTAATCAGTCTTGTACTATTTTGCTTTACAATTACATTATACATGTCACTGGTTATTGGTTAAAATAATAAAGTCATCCCTGTATCATTTTTGTTTTTCAAGTTTGTACAATTCATCTTTATTGTGTCCTTTTTTACCTCTTTCATCTTGATATTCTATTATTGATTTTGTTTATAGGTGGCTGGTGGGCAGTTAATGAATTTAGAAACATCAAGGGAAATATTGCGATAGAAATGGGTCCAAAGACATTTCTCTTTTCAATGGACAATGGTCTCTTCACATTAGGAGCTCCTCACAAAACCGGTAAGTGTGAGTTTGAGATGTTACTGCCAAATGAAAAGAAACAAATGTAATTTTTAAAATTTAACCTTTTAATTATTTGATGGGTAGTTCTTCAACATATAAAACGCACAACTGATATATTTATGATTTGATTCAATATTCTCTTTTCATACAGCTTTGATTCATTCAACAGGGATGCCATTTAGTGTTTGTGCTAGTGGTGTCCTAGTGGCCTGGTATAATCTCTCAGTCTACGCAGCATATAGTGCATTTGTTTAGACTTTAGAGCTCACATATTTCTGTATCTCTTTCAGACTATCCCAATCCAAGTGATTTGAATGACAAATGATTGACTGGCAACCATGCAGTTTACAAACAAATTCAATTGTTAGTTGTGAAACAGCAACATACCCTCATTTTGAAAGGCTTTTAAAATTCCTCTAAAATGTAGTGATTGTAGTGTCCACAAATATAAACAGGTAAAAAAACTGGCTACTCCCATATTAAATATTGCGTTGGTTTCTTGGGATGGCTCTTCAGAAATCTGTCAACATTCAAAAGATGAACGCGGAGCACTGTATTTCAATATCACTGTGAGTCTGTGACCTTGTGCTGTACACAGCCTTTATTCTATATGAGAGCTGTACAGATTTGTGACGGTACAATCAAAACAATCCATTTCCTGAAAGCATGGTAATATCATTATTGAACTGAATTGAAATTGAAATTCACATTTTGTTTCCATTTCATTGATTATCTGTTTCCTTTCACTCCTCACAAACAGCTGTTGAAGGCCCAGCACCCCCAGAGCAGATTACTGCAATCCCAATGTCCGATACTAAGATAGCCTTCAAGAGCGGCTATGGCAAGTTCCTCGGTGTGGATGATAAGAAGAGAGTGGTCGGCAGGTCGGATGCCATGGGACCAAGGGAACTCTTTGAACCAGTTTTTCAAGATGTAAGTATAATTATTGCTTTTTTAAAGCCCCACTGCAGTACTTATAGCTACTTGCGCCCTCTATATAGCAAACAATGCCTAATTGTTGCCTGTTGGTCCTCCATGATCTCCTTTCTCTTATGTTAATTGTGAGCTGATTTGATGAGATAACCACCTGTCAGCGACCTTGTAGGGAGGTCTTATCCCCCCTGGCCAAACTAGTGCAGACAGGATTTAAGTCCTAATTTGGTGGTATTGAAAAGAAGGGACCTAAATATAAATTGTTAAAAACAAAGAACTATTCCCTGGGATGGGACTAAGCATCAACAACAACAAAATTGTGCATTTATAACAAGACATACAGTTATTCCCCAAACTATATATTCAAATGGTTGACAAATCAAAAACCATCTAGGGGAAACATCATTGAAGCATGCATGGAGTTCATATGCAGCAAATGTTAGCATGTTAATGTATTCATAAGTAGCATTTCCCTCTATTTATAGTGCAGTTTGGGTATTTAGTAGTGCTGTAACATCACGGATATTTCCAATTCCGTTTAACCGCCAGTCAAAACCGGACGGTTTTCGGTTAAACGAAAATTATTCACTTTTGCCAGGGTCGCCGCTGATTAAAAAAGAATAGTAGTATATCACGCACCCAGCACACGCCATGTATAAAGTTTCTAGGTCATTCATTGCACTCAATCACTCATCGGTGCGGTGCGATGTTATTGCTGTTCTGTTTGTAAATATTAAACCGCCCCTGACAGCTGAATTCTACTGCTTATCACTTGGTTGTCATTTCTTGTTCAGTTTGTAAATATCCAGCTGAAATCTAAGCCAGATACTACTGCTTATCACTTGGTTGTCATTTCTTGTTCATTTTTTAAATATCCAGCTGAAATCTAAGCTGAATACTACTGCTTATCACTTGGTTGTTATTTCTTGTTCAGTTTGTAAATATCTAGACACCGCGCGCGGTTTCAAAGAATATTACTGAATCATGTTTATTTTTATGACCCGTCACCGACCCGGTACCCTCATGCACACATCTCTCTCTCTCTCTCTCTCTCTCTCGCACCATGCCCGCGCTGTCTGCATCGTGTCTCATGTAAGCGACCAATCATCGCTCACAATCAGCACCAACTTATCATTATTCATGACCAATCATGCTCTAATCGTCACTGCACTATCTCTCTCTCTCTCGATCTCCCTCGCAAAACTCCATGCATTGTGTGCGCGGACATTATCCATACATCGACTAGCCAATCATATCACTGCTTGTTAATTCAATTTCAGCAGCCGACACAAGGCATATGTAAATGAGTTGGGCATTCACGTGCTTCCTAAGTTCCTATGTTTTCCTTCCAAATATTAAACAGCGAGATGTTGACATGTGATTCGAAGAAAACACATTTACCGTACCACGACCCCTCGCTGATGCTATAACTTTTTTTGACTTTGAAATTCGGACTTCGGAGGTCAGTACATGGATCATCATTTTCATAAGCCTTGTGTCTAACTCTCTAAAGTTAACAATTTTAAATATGGCAATCGTCTCCTATTCATTGAATTACGGTAACAACAAATATACTGACAGGGAGACAAGACTAGTCAAGCACGCACATTTCAAAGATTAAAATGCCAAACTTCAGAGTTTTGGCTATTTATCTTTGACAAAGAAATAAAACAAATCGACAGTTCGACAGTACAGGCTATTTACAGGCGCATTATGTTTTGATACAATAATTATCCCAATACTACGTGTTAGGCAAGGATTATAAATTATAACATGCCTAGTTGTCTACCCCCTTTTTGCAAATGTGGCAAGAAAATGAAATATAACAAATACCGAGCATAGATAATTATTACGAAAGAACATTTAGAGATCTGCGCTCAGCAGTTAAGTTTGTGTCGGCTTAATAAACTAGCGTTGTGAAAACTTGTGACCTTGATTCTAATAGTTGATTTTAATAATAATCGATTTTAGTTTGTACTTCAAAAATTTAACTTGTTCATTCGGTGATATCTCATTGCCTAAAAATGACATCACCATGAAAAAACTCAACAAATTTCAAACATTTTAGATGAATAGCGTATATTCAGACTTTGAAAGATAAGTCATAAAATAACATATTTTAATTATTTATAACAGAAACTAGAATCATATCGTACGAACGGGGATAAAAGGGTAAGTGAGGAATAAGTCTGTAACAAATTAACAATAACAAAGTGATGTCATCTTTATCGTTAAGAAGTATACTACAAGAGTAATAAAGAGCATGTAGTTTATGAAATAACATCATCAATTTAAGTCCTTTCTCAGATCAGAGGGATAGACTTTGCGTTATGTTTGAGAAATATCAGCATGTTCACATTCTCGGCCAAAAGGCAGCTCCGTTTCTTGGTGACTATATTGCCCGCAGTGGAGAACACCCTCTCGGATGGGACAGATGTTGCCGGTATTGTTAGAAACCTCTTTGCGACATTGCCGAGGAGAGGAAATGACGCTTCGTTCGCTTTCCACCACGCAACTGCGTCAGCAGTAGAGGGGACCACGGGCAGATCAAAGAATGTATGAATTTCTTCCACACTGTCACGCTGTTGTTGCGGAGCTGTAAACCTCCTTCCCGTAATAAGGAAATCAAGCGACGTTGATGGTTGCTCGACATCAGCGTTCTGTTCTTCGTCATCTCTTTCTGGGATAAGCTCATTCAGCTTGTTCTTTACGACGTTTCTCATGGCGCGTGGTAGATAAGTGAGGTTTGAGTAGCGGGGATCCAATGCTGAAGCAAGATGCAAAGCCGATACATCTTCTATCTCGTCATCCTCGTCTCGCTCTCGAGCGGATTTGATATGGAACCTAAGGATGAAACGAAAAATTTATGAATTAGAAATGTAATATTTGAGCATCAGCATTATATATGTTGTTGTTGCTTTTTTTTTAAAGTCTAGTGCTGTCATTTTATTTGCGATAGCAACATTTTATTCAAAGTTTTTTTTTTTTTTTTTACAATTGATATTAAAAATCGAATAAGTTGTTAATTTTTCCAATGAGATAGTGTCTCTTTTTTCTCTTTCTTTAATTAAATGAAGCATTTGCGTTTTGTTTAATATAATCGGTACCTTCTCTTCAATTGCTCTGATGTTGTTTCCTTGAACTGTCGGACTATTCCGCTATCGGTTTCCTCCACGATGAGGAAGTTGTCAAGTAGTCCCGTGATCATTGGAAGGACTGTTGATGCCGTTGGATGTTCTTCGCTGGAAAGTACCTTTGTTGCTACCTATTAAGTGAAAAAAGACAATGCAATGGTTACAGCTAGACCTAGCCACTAGTTACAAACTTACAACTTACAAACCCAATGCAATAATGTCAGTTTTTCTTTTCAAGTTTGCATCTCTGCAAATTGTTCATAAATTCATACTTACGAGCAAATATATTTATGTATATTATATTAATTAACATATTAAAAAATACGATAAAATCGTTAATGAAAAAATGATTATTTACAGTAGAATGGTTAATTGAAATTTCATTCCATATGATTGATGCATTCTAATTATTTCTTATTTGTGAAATTGAATAGAAAATTGTAAGATAATTAAAATATATTTAATGAAAATAATTTCAATTGTACTTACCAAAAAAGGTTCCAGTGTTTTCCCCATGTTGTCGACGATAGACCAGTGCTCGTCCTTGAGTTGCAGGGTTGTCGCATCACGATGAAGCGTCAAACGTTCATCGCTCAGAACGCTTGTGATGGCCCAGCGCTGTTCCGTAACTCGAGCAAACATATCGTACACCGAATTCCATCTCGTTTTGACAGATTGGATTAGGCGATGTTTTGGCAAGTTATGCTGGTCTTGCTTGGCAGTTAGAGCTTGTGATGCCACCACAGAGTGTTTGAAGTGCCCTACCAAGCGACTCACGGCTCCAATGACTCTTTGTAACTGGCCGTTCGAGTTCAAGCCAGCATTCACACAGAGTTGGAGGGTATGAGCTGTGCAAGGAACGTCCGGTGCTCC
This sequence comes from Strongylocentrotus droebachiensis, assembly GCA_035222895.1. Taxonomy (NCBI): domain Eukaryota; kingdom Metazoa; phylum Echinodermata; class Echinoidea; order Camarodonta; family Strongylocentrotidae; genus Strongylocentrotus; species Strongylocentrotus droebachiensis. The sequence continues at coordinate 154,180 of JAVYIG010004453.1, forward strand.
CACGGCCTCGCCAATCACCCTGACGTTGGCTGCGTTGTCGTGCACAACCCCACACACTTTATTGTTTATCTCCCAGGTTTGAGCAACTTCTCTGAGTTGCGACTTTAGCGCTTGGGAAGTATGCCGCTGTGGGAGTGGGGGATCGTTGTCGTCATCGTTGTCGTCGAGGCTCGCCACAGGGCTGGTGTTGAGAACGAAACTTCTCTTGATCCATTCGTTATCGATGCCGTGTGCAGTCACGGTCATAAATCCTTCCTGGCCCAAGCTTGTCCAGCAGTCGGTCGTTATTGCGATGTGTTCACATCCGCTCATCCAGTGCTTAATTTTGGTCTTCTGTTCTAGAAACTTTAGTTCAAGAATTCTCATCACAGTTTGTCGGCTAGGGATTGTGAAGTCTGGTTCGACGTCGTGCATGAGTGCTCGAAACCCCTCGCCCTCAACAAAGTTGATGGGCAGTCCATCCTTTGCGATCATATCGGCGATGAGATTAGAAATTCGCTGTGCTCTATCCGGGTTACATTGTCGGTTGAATGATGAAAGTCTCGGCTGTCTGTCATCTTCAATGGAGTTGGGATGAGTCTTCATGTGATTTAACATAGCTCCGGTCGACCCTCCCTTATAGCCCAGCACACGATCGCAAATAGTGCATTTCACGGTAGTCGACGAAACTTTCGTAAACACGCGCCAAACTTTGCTTGGCATCTTGACGTAATATTCGAATTCGAAGGCGAGAAAGATATAATTATAACCGTCGTGGACGAACGCAAACGAAAGGATGATAGTGATAGGTACTAGTTTCAGGAGTAAACTTGACTTATAAACAATATTATTTTACAAAAAAGGATTACCCCCTTCCAAAATCAGCCGGCGAAATTTTCTGGGTTATCTCAAACTCCTAATTTCAGTTAAAAGCTACATCATTAATCATTATGTTTAATAAATTAATATGTACGCTTGGACGAGATGACGTCCAAAACAAACAACCGCCAAAACAATCGGCAGCTTTTTAAAACAAAAATCGACACTCGGCTGAATGTTAGATTCTTTATTGACAATCGGAATTAAATGAAAGAATTGTTTCAGGAGTAAACTTGACTTACAATATTATTAAACAAAAAAGGATTACCCCCTTCCAAAATCAGCTGGCGAAATACCCTGGGTTATCTCAAACTCCTAACTTCAGTTAACAGTTACATCATTAATCATTTTGTTTAATACATTAAAATTAATATATACTCTTGAACGAAAATTACGAAATGACGTCCGAAAAAAAACAACCGCCAAAATAATCATCGGCAGTTTTTTAAACAAAAATCGACACTCGGCTGATTTATAGATTCTAATCGGAAACGTATTCTTCTCTAAGTTTATTTTCCGACGAACTTCTAAAAAAAGGCCGCCAGTGAAAACACAAGAACAACGGCACTCAAATAAACTATGAAGAGATAATAAATGATAAACTGTCGTCTGCGACTTGTCTGTCGACAAGTTAAGGAATTAACAACAGTTCGGCGGTGTATTATCCGTACATGCACCCCTAATTTAGTAATTAGGACTTAGAAATTGATCAATGATGAAAATAAGAAAGGCTTCCCCTAGATCCCAATTTCAATAAAATTACTGATCCGGGTTATTTCTAGTCACTAGATAATTCCACATGACAGATTAACACACCAGTAACGTAGCTGTTTACAAAATATGAACGTAACTCAAGTTAAGTATAAATCATAGACAAACACAAACATAAACTTCAAAACTTTATTGAAACTCAACATTTTGCCTGGGTTTATTGATTCATTCTTGAATATGATTCTTCAATAAATACCATAATCATGCTTTTCGTAGTTATCTTGTAAAGTTGAACATAATTTGTAAGTAACTTTAAAAATTAAAATGTGATTTGGAGTCTTTGGAGTTTGGGACGGTTACGCATTATCAGTGACTGAAAGTACAGACTATGTATTTCACCCGGCCTCGCCAAATTTGTTGTAATATTGCGCAAGAAAAACTGGGGCATGAGCTGGGGTCATTGTCTCATTGACCTCGTTTAATGGTTGGGACTTTCGATGCGTTGCGCGGTCACGTGAAGCCAGAGTTATTTTTACAATTTAGAGGCTTTTGATTGAACTGTTTTATTTTTAGGCTGGGCACTTAATAGTTTTACGGGTCAACTTCTCAGTTGATTGTGTTGCTCTACAATTCAACATCACAAGTCGGGGCTGACTTATAATGACTATAATGTCGGCAAAACTTGATTTATTAGATTCATAAACAAAGTGAAACCTAGTCAATGTTCCAATGCATGCCCGACAGTAAAGTCTCCGTTTTTGTTTTGTGATTTTGTTTCTAAATGTGTAAATTATTTGTAAATATTGTGATTTCTTTTGATTTTCCAATAAAAACACAAATTAAAAAAAAAAAAAAAAAAAAAAAAAAAAAAAAATCGGGTAAACGAAACCGTCAAATTCAAACCGGAATCCGCCATGGGCGGTCGGATACCGGACGGTTAAACGTTTGGTTACAGCACTAGTATTTAGTATACTTCTAATATATCTCTTTACCAAAGTAATATTGTAGGCTGGTATTTTGAGTATCGAACATCGTTGTGGAATCCATGAATGTTTGGTGATTGCTGCATTTTATTGTAATTATTGTTTATCTCTGCATTTTGTGATTAAGGGTAACCTTGCTATGCTGGCATACAACAACTGCTTTGTGTCCTGTAATGATGAAGGTGAACTGATGGCAACAAGTACCAAGGCAGGACCTGATGAGATGATTGTGGTAAGTGACATTTTAATTTCCAAAAATAATGTTTTCATATTTCAAATCATCTTTATAGCAAGAAGCAATTGCACATAAATGTTATCTGAATTATTTACTGTATATTCTATGTTGAAATCATTGATACATATAATTTTATATATACATTGTGTTTCATATTGTACCGTTGAGAAGGAAATAAATGTTAATAAATACAAAATAAATACATATAGAATGTAGATATAGTTTATTGGAGTTGTTATTGTCGAGATGAATGGCATATAGTGCATACAGGAAATAGTGCTGGAATGTGTTGCATAAAGCTGAGTTGATTAGAATTAAGCTTTAAGAGTCAAAGTATCTTGGTGGGTCTCCTGCTTCAAGGATATGCAAACACAAACAATTTCATCCATAAATGATAATGGTATATCCAATTAATTTAAATTTTCTCTAGTGAACATTTAATTGAAGGTAAAACGTGAAAATCAACAATGAGCTTTTGATTTTGAACCACACTCATATCACATCTATCAGTTAGCTCAAGACATAGATTTGGACTAGATTTGGAGTGAAGATTGTTAGTGCAGGGTGTCTTTAGCTTTTCAGTTTATATCCATCATGAGATAAGTGTGTTTTTGTTTCATATGTCATATCACTTTTGAAAACAATGGCATTTGTGGTTCTACAAAAATATATATTTCTTAGGGTAATATCATATTTACAAATGTTGCTATGTTTACATCTCTAGATAAGAAGTGATGAGCCTCTGGTGAAGAAGAAAAAAGATGACCTGCCTGAGGAAGGGAAAGGTGACCTCAGGGAATGTGAGGTCAGCTATGTGTAAGTCAGATCCTTTAAATAGAAATTTGACATTAGATTTGACTTTTTTAAATCAGTAGCATGAATTCAAAATGGAAAATGAGCAAAATGTATGAGGATAATCCTTTTCTGATTTAATTGTTTTCACTCATCTCCATTGTTTACTTTAAGTTCAAAGCCAATTTTCTGAATCTGAAATAATTTGGCTCAACATTCCTGGGGGGTGTTTCACAAAGATTCTAAGTTGAACTTAACTCTAAGCTGAACTTAACAATTATGGAAAGCCGTTAGCATTAAAAGGCATAAAATGTCGATTCAAATTCAAATCATTCATATTTTCTATTATCTTGGGAGATTTCAAGTTCTTGATGTGGAATTCATGAAAAGTTTTAAATATTTAAATTGTGCTTTTGAATGTATTTCATTATAAGGCTACAAATGGCTCTCCATAATATTTAAGTCCAACTTAGAGATAAGTTCAACTTAGCATCTTTGTGAAACACCCCCCTGGTGAAGTAAAAAATGAGTCGGAACAAGTTCATGGTTGAAGTCATATAAATGTTTTTTTAAGGGAATAACAAAATAAAGAAACAAATTATATCTATTACATGAAACAAAGATATTATGAAACTTTCCTTTCGAAAACTATCTGATCACTCTAAAAATAACAATTTTGATTGCAGGAAGAAGTTTCAGAGTTTTCAGGATCACAGGATGATCGTCAATGAAGGAGAGAGGACGGGTCTCTCAAACGCTAGGGAGAAGGGAAAGTTGCATGAAGCACTTCTAGACAGGTAAAGTACCTTTACTGGTTTGATTGAAAGGAATTGAAAATGGTGTATTCATTTGCTGCTGCCATTTTTGTTATATATACGTATTTCAGCAGATCTGCACATCGTCTGTTTGGAGACAGAAAGGCATTAACTCATAAACACAGAGTTAACGTCCTTTTGCTTTTCAACGGTGACATGATTTTTTAAAATCATTTTATAATAATTTGGTGGTTTTATTTGTAGTTCACAGATGTGATATGAAGTGGCTCATCTTTGCTTTCATGTATCTACCATAGATCTATATGATCTATTCACATTCAGTACTTGTTTTTTGTGACGTGGAGATGAATTTGTTTGTTATTTATTTGTTCTTTATTTATATAGGAGAGAGAAGATGAAAGCGGATCGATACTGCAAATGACCCATGCCGTCTGGTATACTCCACTGTTGCAATCTACCGATCAGGCCCCACCCTGTAGGTGATCGAGACCTGGACCGGAATGCTGAACTTTTCCCATTGGTCCAGCTGATGTATACTTGGCTCAAGGAATCATGAACTATATCCGATTAGTCTTGAAAAATCTGCCCTGGTGTGCAGAAAACTACATTTTAAACATACCTACACCCTTGGGAAGGACCCTATCAGATGGATGGGTCAATTTATTTTGTCTCAGCCTAGATATCCTTGTGGCATTGATTCATGAAACCGTTATAAGTACGGTACAAGTTCACCAAGATCCCATTGAAATGCGTTTATTGAATTTTCACAGGTTTCTATGAGATTTCATTAAACTTGTACATGTGCTTTTTGAAGACTTTTTACTGATAGTTGTCATTAAGATGTTATCATATTATTTTCCCTCTATCTATATGTAGGTGTAGAGTGATATATATTTTAATTAAAGAAGAAAAGGAAAACAAATTATTGTGTGAAGTGGTTGCCCCAGATCGATGAAGAAAGAAAAAATTACAAGCATTTGTGAAATATTTTGTATGACAATTAGACTTGTTTATATTTATATAGTCAAAAGAAAATCGTTTGTAAATTTGTTTGATTACATGACATGGATCAAATTAGATTTCCCTTAATATTGAACCCTCCTTCTTATTTCATACTCCTTTTTACTATGAAAAATGTATATTTATGTGATATTCACTCAAAGAGAAGACAAAAACATCCAAAGAATCAAGCTACCTTTTTTTTAAAGGAATCTTTGAATGAAATCAGAAATAAATAACAAGCCTTCCACAAACTCTGTGTGGTAAATCATTATACAGAAATATGATCAAGCAGAGGTATGGTGATCTTAACTTTGTTTGTGTGTAGGCCGATTCCCTTTAGAAAAAAAACAGGATTTTTTTTTTTTGGGGGGGGGGGAGGAGATTGTTTTTGCCTTTGAATTCATAAATGAAGAGGAAATGTGGATTGTAAATATGTTTCTCGTGCTTTGATATATCAAGAAAAGGTAAAGATTCATGTACAGATGCATTTGAAATATATTTTTATGTACCAGTGTAATTCATCATTGTAAAGAAATGTAAGTACTTGTAAAGAGACATTTAAAATCAAGCTTTGAATAGTTATGTATTTTGTTGGTCTGTTATGAGCAAAGGCAATGTGAGATAGGCATGTATACACTACTGTAGGCTTAGATGAGGAAAGAGGTATGAAATATGAAAATCAATTTGAAGGAAAAAAAACAAGATGGAAAGAAGAGAAAGTATAAAGATTGGGTGAGGGTTTTATAAAGTAAGGAAGGTGCACTGGAGAGGTAATGGAATAAGAGAGAGATAGACAGAGAGAGATGGGAGGGGGGAATGGGAGAGGTAATGGAATAGAGAGATAGAGGGAGAGAGAGATCGGAAGGGGAAAGGGGAGAGTAGGAGTAGATTAATGAATAATTAATGAGTGATTATAGATGTGTGGGAAAAAATTGCACAATCGAGAATAATGGGGGGGGGGGTGGTAAACAGATGTGGATACAGGAAATTGAAGTGAGGGGGCAGCATGCATGGTTGTAGAGAGATGGATGAGGAGAGATAGACTTGAAAATATAACTTAGATTCTGCATTAGTTGTTTGTTTTATACATTTTTTTAAAAAATAAACCTTCTCAAACAAAAATATAATACTGTATTTTACTTTATTACTGTTTTGGTTCAGCACCAATAAAGCCTTGGCTTTCCTAGCTGTCTCCACATTCATATATATTTGTTGTTGGTTGTATTCTATTGTAAATGTTTCTCTTTAATTTAACTTGTACGCTTTGTTTTGTACTTTATATGTTGTTGTGATGTTTTTATGATGAATGAAATAAAAAAATCAATTCAATTCTGCGCGGGGAAAGGAAATTGTATTAGAATATACAGGCAGGAGACGTGTATAGAAATGCAATATACATAATCGTGTAAGAGGGGAATTGAAAGCAGATCGAATGAAGAGAATGGATGAAGATAATACATATGAGGAATTAAGTTAGGAGAAGTCGGAAAACAACAATAGGGGATGGGGGGGGGGGGAGGGAGATATATAGAGTGGTAGAGATTGGTGGGAGGGAGAGAAAGAAACACTGTAGAGAAATGGAAGATTAAGAGATTGGGAGAGAAAGGCAGATCTAAAGAAAGCGAGAAACATATAGGAGAGAAAATCAAGTCGGGCAAAGGGAGACTCGGCCAATTAGAGAATAAAAAAGAACAATCAATATAGATGGGGACTAAGATGACATGGTGAAACAAGAAAGGAGGTAGGGAGGTGTATAACATTACGAAAATATTAATATCATATTCCAAGTTATGGATAGTTAATTAGTTATAGATAAAAATACATGTAGTCAGTGATCCAATCCGGATATGGATATGGATCCGAGTTCCCGAATTAAGTCGAGCGCCAGCTACGTTCTCTTTTAGCTTATGTGATTATCAAGGTATTACGACAAATTTTTATCTTCGAAATATCCGTTTTAATCGTAGTTATCCTGAATTGAATCATTATAATGAATTACAGTATTTATGAAACAAGATATCATATTTACAATTTATGTGATGATTATAACATTTTTAGTCCATATTCACTATATCTACCCCAATTCTCTTCAAGTAATCTGTATTTGATGTTACACGATTCATGAATGGTGAAGGATGCTTACGTGCAATTCCCCATAATATTCCCAGTTTTGTGTGCTTTG